>CM053784.1:324200289-324447789 GCA_028749045.1 Cupressus sempervirens
TTAACATATCTGGTGTAATTGTCTATGTGCATCTTATTATGGTTTTTGTTTACTTTGGTTGAATGGTTAAGTTTGTTTGAAGAAGATAAATGTTTTAATTGTCAGATAACTGATTCACCCCCACCCCAACAGTTATCTTAGTGGACTATAATTTATAACAATTGGTATTAGAGCTTCAAGTCATTGAAGATAAATATTAACAACTTTGGGAGATCCATGGTGAACATGTTTAGGAAAGATAGTCTAAAATTAAATGGAACAAATTATGACATCTGGAAGGAAAACTTGAAGACACATCTATTGTGTATGGGTTTGGGATATTGGATCTTGTCAAAATCAGAAATGAAAATCATTGTTGAAAAGGATTTGGAAACTTGTACCAAAGAAAAAAGAGATATTTTTATTTGTGACATGAGAGCTAGAGAAGCATTATTCCTAAAATTGAATACAATAAGGTAGAATCACTTTCTACTTCACATTTGATTTGGAAAGCTTTGGAAACTAGTTTTGAAAGTGATGTACATTTTAAGAAGTTCAGACTACACAGTTGGATTTGTGTATTTCAAGATCCTAAAATGATGGAAGATGAATATGTAAGAACATATATAGGTAGGATATTAGAAATTATTTTAGGTATTAAATCTCAAGGAGGAGCCAAAGAAGATGATGAGATTATATAGAAGATTTTGAAAACTCTAACAACATCATTTAAATCAGCAGTTTAGATGATACAATTGTTGATATCTTGTACCAAATATTTTACAAAGGAGTCATTTCTTGGAAGAATTGAAGTAGTTGAGAATGAACTTAGATAGTCTAGAGAATTGAGCATAACAGAGACAACTTTTAGTGCCTTGAATATTTGATGTAGTTTATCAATTAGCACAAGTGTTAGAGGAGATTTTTCTAGCAGCAACAGATCTAAGGAGGACAGATAGATTGAAGAAGGAGTAGCCCTTCTGGTAAAAAGATAAAAAGGAGTAAGAAAATATTCCAATGTTGGACTTGTGATGAATATGGTTATTATGCATCTAAGTGTCCTAAAAGAGAGAAAAAGTATAAGGGAAATTACAAATCTAGAAAAGACAGAGAGTGTTTGTATACAAAAGAAGATAATGATTCTGATGAAGAGGTAGCAAGTGCTAGTGATGATGAAATAGGATTTATGACAATTAAGGATGAAAGTCTAGAGAAAGTAGCTTTGGTGTCATAGGTTGAGAA
Organism: Cupressus sempervirens; assembly: GCA_028749045.1. Classification (NCBI taxonomy): domain Eukaryota; kingdom Viridiplantae; phylum Streptophyta; class Pinopsida; order Cupressales; family Cupressaceae; genus Cupressus; species Cupressus sempervirens. The sequence goes on from CM053784.1 coordinate 324,201,511, forward strand.
GAAATATGATTGGATAACTGATAGTGGTTGTTTACATTATATGACTGGTGATATGAACAAGTTTGTTAACTTCAAAAGTCAAGACAGAGGCATTGTTAGAGTTGGAAACAATGCAACATGCCAAGTTAAAGGTATTGGATCTATAACTCTTGATGGCAAAACTGACACTAAGGATTTATACTTTGTTGATGGTTTAAAGTACAATCTTTTGAGTTTTGGACAACTAGTGGACAAAGGTTATCGGTTGTAGTTCACAAAGAAGACGTGCATGATCAAAGACAAGATGGAAAGGTAATTGGAATAGGAACCAGACCTAAAGGTAATGTATTTTAGTTAAATCACACTAAAATGACATGTTTTGTTGCAAAGGTAGATGACAATTGGTTATGGCATAAGAGATTTTGTCATATAAACTTTGACAAAATTGTGAAGACTAGTAGCATGTTTGTTCCTAGAGATTTGTGAACAATTGTAAAGCCTACTAACACAATTTGAAAGGAATGTGTGTTGGAAAAGCATAAAAAAACTTCTTTTACCTACAATAATTTTACTTCTATAGTGAATTTGGATATTGTTCACATAGATATCAGTGGTTCTACAAAGACTAACAAATTCTATGGTGAAATGTATTTTATGATTCTAGCTGATGTCTTTTCTAGAATGATGAAGGTTGCATTTCTTAAAGAGAAATTTTAGGCATTTGATAAATTTAAGATATTCAAGATTAGAGTTGACAATGAATTTGGTATGAAGATTAAATGTTTAAGATCAGATAGAGGAGGAAATCTTTTTTGAAATGAGTTTAACATGTTTTGTGAATAACATGGAATCAAAAGAAAATTATTAGCTCTGAGAACCCATGAACAAAATGACATTACAAAGAGAAGAAACATGTTAGTTACAGAAGCTACAAGAGCTATGCTAGCTAAGAATGAGGTATCCAAGAGATTTTGGAGAGAAGTTGTGTATACAATGATTTACACTATGAACAGAGTGCAAGTTAGGAAAGACACAAAGAAGACCCCTTATGAACTATGGTTTGGTCACTCACCTATAATTGAGTATTATAGAATTTTTGGGAGTAAGTGTTATATCAAAAGAGATGATAATATTGGTAAGTTTGATGCTAGAAGTGATGAAGGTATGTTTTTTGGTTATTCATTGAAAAGTAAGGCTTACAGATGTTACAATTAGAGAACTAAGACTATTATGGAAAGTGCAAATGTGAGAATTGATGATAAATTCAGGATACAAGAAAGAATGGTTGATTATAATTCAGATGATGATGTTGTTACTAAGTCAAGGAATGATGAGGTATTTCTTGATACTAACAATAATTTGTAAAATGAAAGAGATCCAAGGTAGGAACAAAGCTCAGAACCTTTCGTAGAGCTAAGAGTTGAGATAGCAACTCCTACTTCAGAAAAGAATATGATAAAGAATCACCCATCAGAGAAGACCATTGGAAGAAAAGACAAAGGTGTGATGACAAGAAGCATAGTTAATAAAGAACTATGCTTGATATCTCAAGTTAAACCTAAAAAATTAGATGAAGCAAAGGTGATCATTGGAAACAAGCTATGAAAGAGAAATTGGATCAGATAGTAAAGAAGGAGATGTGGGAATTGGTTCCTAGACTAGCAGACAAGAATGTGATAGGAACTAAATTGGTATTAAGAAACAAGATGAATGAACAAGGAAAAGTTGTAAGGAACAAAGAAATTTTGGTGTGTAAAGGTTAATCATAGTAAGAAGGGATAGACTATGATGGGACTTATGCTCCAATGGCTAGAATAGAAGTAGTACGATTATTCTTAGCCTATGCAACATAGAAGAAATTCAAAGTGTACTAGATGGATGTCAAGTTAGCATTTCTGAATGGAGAACTTGAAGAAGAAGTTTACATTGAGCAGCCTAAAGGATGTCCTTTGATAGATGACAAGGACATAGTATGCAACTAAGGAAATCATTGTATGGCTTCAAGAAAGCACCCCAAACCTAGTATGCAAGGTTGGACAAGCATTTGACAAAGCTTGGATATAGAAAAGGTATGGTAGATAGTAATATGTATTGGAAATAAATTGATGATGGTTTGATGATTTTAGTAATATGCATTGATGATATTATATTTGGAGGAAATGATGAAAAAAGTGACAAATTTGCTGAAGAGATGAAGAAAGAATTTAAGATGAGCATGATAGGAGAAATAAAATATTTTCTAGGATTACAGATTGTATAGAATGAAGAAGGAATATTTATTTCTTAGACAAAGTACTTGAAGGATTTGCTAAAAAGGTTTTGTTTGGAAACATGAAAACTCATTGGAATGCCTATGGTAATTGGACACGAGTTATCTACAAAAGATGAGACACCTACTATTAAGTACAAAAAGTATAGATCTATGATTGGAGAATTGCAATATTTGACTCACACAAGGCTAGATATACAAAATGTAGTTGGAATTATTTCAAGATTCTAAGTTGATCCTAGGGAAGAAATTTATACAGTTGTCAACAGGTATTTGGATATCTAGAGGGAACATCTAAGTTTGAATTATGGTATGATAGATCTAATTATTTTACTCTTAGTGCTTATACTGATGTAGATTGGGCGCATAGTATAGATGATAGAAAGAGCACTAGTGGTGAAGCCTTCTTTCTTGGAGGAAGATTAGGTTTTTGGTTAAGAAAGAAATAGGATTATACATCACAAAGTACAATGGAAGTAGAATATATTGTAGTAGTAAACAATTGGAATTAAGTTATTTAGATGAAAAATATGTTGAAGGATATAAGGATAGAAATTAGTGAACCTATTGTTATACATTTTAACAATGCAAGCATGGTAAATATTTCTATGAATCCAGTATTTCATTCTAAGACTAAGCACATTTCTATTAAGTATCATAAATGTTGAGAGACAAAGTTGCAGAAAAGGAAACTAGATTGGAGTACATGCACACTAAAGAGTAGATTATAGATATATTCACTAATCCTCTTTCCAAAGAGACTTTTGAGTATTTGTGAGGTATGCTTGGGGTTATGCCCCTTCCTACATCAAAGAAAAAGATGCAAGAGTGCATTAGTTTAGTGTAATAGAGCACCATTTTTATCTGGATTGAATACTAATGCTTTCTATATAGGGGAGTATTTGTGATGGATAGAGTCATCTAGGAATCTTGTTGGATATTGTTTTAAATAGTGTCTTTGGACACTTGAGCTAAGTAAGAATCTATTGTTGCAAACTTTGATGTAGTAGAGTTATTTTCTGAAACCTTTGACATTGATGTCAATGGGGGAGAAGTTTGGCATGAAAAATAGTATGCATAATAGTTGGAGAAGCTCAAGATGATTTATAGTATGTTTGAAAGAATTACAATATGGAATGATAGTTTGATAGAATGTACATTGAGGTATATTAATGAGGGAGAATAAATGATGAAGAGGATTTGAAAAGATGAACATTATTTTGTTGGTATTCTTTAAACTAGATGTTTTTCATCTATGTTGCCATCAATGCCAAAGGGGGATATTGTTGCAAGCATGAAAGCTAATGATATTCCTATGGGGGAGTGTTATAGATATGTTACTATGATGATATGTTACATTCATGATTGAGTTTTTCATTGATGTCAACATAGCAATTTTTTGTCGTATTTGATAGAAGAACAATGGAAAGGTCAAGTTGGTACAGATGACTAGTTGAGTATTATAACTATCTAAGGTTATGGGAGATACTTTTGGGTATCTGGTATATGTAGTTAACATTAGAAGAAGAAATTATAAGTCTACAAGAAGTTATGTAACTTTTGGTGATGTCTATTCTCAGATAGAGTTTAGAGAGGCATGTTCTACTAAACTTGTTATATCTCTTAGCAGAGTTGATATTCTAAGGATCAAGGTTGAGGACATGAAGATACGTGATGATTATGGTGTGGCTAAGTTTTATTATCATAATATTGCATGTATGAAAAGTGATTCAAGTTGCAAGGTAGAAGATTAATGTTATCCTTAAGTGTAACATATTCTTAATGTGGTCCTATGATAATTAATTGAGAAGGTCTAACAACTAACATAGGGAATTATTTTATGGACTTGGTATAAAGGAAAAAAAATTTCCTTTATCAAGTATGACATGAATTGTATTGATGTGAAGTGATTGTAAGTAGAGAGAGAGTTGAATGCGGAGTTGAGTAGAGTAGTATGGAAGTAAGTAGAGAGAGAGTTGAATGCGGAGTTGAGCAGAGTAGTTGGAGAAGCTCGAGATGATTTATAGTATGTTTGAAAGAAGTATAGTATGTAATGATAGTTTGATAGAATGCAAATTGAGGTATATTAATGAGGGAGAATGATTGATGAAGAGGATTTGAAAAGATGAACAATCTTTTGTTGGTATTCCTGAAACTAGATGTTTTTCATCTATGTTGCCATCAATGCCAAAGAGGGATATTGTTGCAAGCATGCATGCTAATGATATTCCCATGGGGGAGTATTGTAGATATGTTACTATGATGATATGTTACATTCATGATTGAGTTTTTTATTGATGTCAACATAGCAATTTTTTGTGGTATTTGACAGAAGAACAGTGGAAAGGTCAAGTTGGTACAAATGACTAGATGAGTATTATAACTCTATGAGGTTATGGGAGGTACTTTTGTGTATCTGGTATATGTAGTTAACATTAGAACAAGAAATGATAAGTCTACAAGAATTTATGTAAGTTTTGGTGATGTCTATTCCTAGATAAAGTTTAGAGAGGCATGTTCTAGTAAACTTGTTATATCTTTGAGTAGAGTTGATATTCTAAGGATCGAGGTTGAGGACATGAAGAATACATGCTGATTATGATATGGCTAAGTTTTCTTATCATAATATTGCATGCATGAAAAGTGATTCAAGTTGCAAGGTAGAAGATTAATGTTATCCATAATATCTTGGTGGAATATTATTTCTAACACATTTGCATTCGCTTTTCCATTTCTTATAAGAGTGTTTCAAGGTTGGAAGCCAATTCAACATCCTTTTCATGGTTTAGAGTTAATCTCATTATGGAAGAGGATTTCACAAGGGAATAAGCCTCGTGAGTTAACATATAATGTCATAAAATAGTTAAGTGTTATGTAACTATGTCCAAGGCATATGCACACTAGAGGCATACTGTACTTACCAGAATACCTATATACCCATACTCTAATGAATATGTATTTCTAGTTTCTAATTGTTTTGATTTAGTTGTATTCCTATAACCATTGGTGAGATAAACTAACCTAATACAACTCTTCTCCATCATATACCTACTTAGGTGAATTAGGCAGTTTTCTATAATTATAATACTATAATAGTGTAATACCTTGGTACAACCTTTGTGTTGTAGTTTATAGTTAGTGTAAGGTTAACCTTTATATGCCTTGACTCACTCCTTACATAGTTATTTTTAAAATATTATAACAATAATCAATGGGTCTAAATAGACTAGTCAAGTTAATGCTAAAACTCAGAGTTTAGCCTCTTGTTTTCAAAAGTCAATTAGACCAGGTTGCATTTTCTGAAATGTCTTAATATAGACCACAAGTATGGATTGTTCATTCTATAAGGGGACCTTTTATTCAAATGTAAAATTGGTTATGCACGCATGATTCTTTTGTTTAATGTAAAGCTGGTTTTGAAGCAAATATTCCTTTCATTAAATGTAAGGTTGATTACTTGAACATCCATGCATGTATAAGCATGGTAAGTTACCTATAATTGCATGAGATTAATATTTAAAGTAGCTAAAATATTCTCATTTCCTCTTGCTACTCTTAGGGGAAGTCCATCTTCATTGGTCATGAGAAATTCATCACATGGGTACATCTAGGAAAGTCCTCACTGCCTCCTACACAAAATGAATCCAATATTACAAAATGCCCCCTAAGGAAAAATGAGAGAGAAAAGGAGGAATGTATTTACCAATAGGTTTTTCCATTGCATCTGTGGTCATGCTTTTGGTTGAGTGATTTTTATTGTTTTTTCTATTTTACCAAGATTTCTCTATTTATATACATACATATACATATGTATATATATGTATATAAATACATACATACATACATCTACAGAGATCACATGAGCATGACAATGAAATAAAAGGATCACAAGGGCATGTCAATGCAATTCTAGATCTCCATTGATCTCCACAATCCACAAGATCTCTCTCTATACATACATACATACATACATAGACACACACACATATCTGTGTGTATGTATGTATATACATATATATACATATGTATATATATGTATATACATATGTATATATATGTATATGCATACATACATATATATATACATATATACATACATACATATACATGCATACATATATATACACACACATACATACATACATCTGCATATGTAATTTTATCACCTTGGAAAATTGTATTTAATCCTACTAGTTGGGAACAACTGATTGTTTTTTTTATTGTACCTAATTTGATGATAGTTCTATAGGAATTTGTAATCAACCCAACTAATGAACAACTAGACCAATTTAACTAGGTTATGGCTTGTTTCTTTGTAAAAATATCTGCTATGATATGTTTTTCTAAAATTTCTTGCAAATTCTGCCTAGTTTTCTTAGTTTGCATTACTTTTGTGCAAGATCTTGAGCTAAGTCACTTAGCACAAGTTGAGTGAGTTATATTTTTGATGCAGGAGAATCTTGGGTGTATGAGAAATCTTGCATTACCCAAAAATATATTTATTTTAGTCTTTTCTATTTTGATAAGAACTAGTTGACACGGTGGTTACTATTTATGGGAACTTGCTATTTTTAGTAAGTTTGTCATATGAATTTTTAATGTTCTCATTTTCTATAGAAAGGTTCATTTTAGATTTGTAATCCTACCATAAAAATCTCTTTGCTCAAGCATAAGTATCAGAGAAGTTATTACACATTTTCGGTGGAAAAAATTGTGGAAAAATCTTTAGGCTCACTCTTGGAGGTCTTAGAGTACTCGGATGAGGTCCAAAATCTCGATGGAAGGGTGATAGCACCATTCTAAGCTTGTAGATCAAGAGCTAGCATTTCCAAAATGTGGTTATAATAGCCAATCAAAACAATGGTTTGTGACTTATGGCCTTTCAAAGTTGGGCTACCTAAAATATCTAAAGTAATTATCAAAGATGAATTTGGATGACTCTATATGTATTGTTAGGGTCTATTGACCCTAGGTATTAATTTTTATTATTTGAAACCTTCTCAGGTGGCATAAAATTGCCTATTTAAGAAAGGCTCGAACATTGTCTTGGACAACTCTAGGTGATAGTTCATAGCTTGTCTTGCAAATTATTATAATGAAGGCATCCATGTGGGTTAGGATTTTGTACTTATGAATTCTATAATTTTGTGTTTGCGGCACAAATAAGAATTCCATATTTTTTCCCCACATTTTTTGTGTTTCTTTGTTTTCTATTATGGCTTATGGTATTAAGGGGACCACCCTTCATCAAGTGGTATCAAAACTAGAGTTCTTGAGTGTGTAGATAGATCATTGACTGTGAGGTAGTTCACACTAGGATCATGGTTTGGGTTGAGCATGTAGATAGATCACTAATTGTGAGGAAATTTTCACCAGGGTTTTAGTGAAAGCATGAAAATGCCTCCAAAGAGAGAGTGTGGTAGAAGAGCTATAGGTGTTACACCAAATGGTTTCAAAGCCCTCCAAAGACAAATGCAAGCATTGGAAGAAAAAATGCACAGAGGAATAAATCTTCCCCTAAGAGATGAAAGTAAGGATGAGGATGAAGTAGAAGAAAATGTCGAAGTAGAGGTAGTTCTAAACCCAGAAGAAAAGAGGCTTTATAGGGCCATCCTGAAGATTGGAAAAAGACCTAAGTTTGAGGTTACCACATTTTTGGGAAATGTTAACCCAGAGGAACTAATCAATTGGATCAACAACCTAGCAGAGTACTTTGAGTATGAAGATATTGATGATCCTAATAGGGTCAAGTTTGTGAAGGAAAAACTAAAGGGACATGCGAAGATTTGGTGGTAGGAGGTTTAGTTGGAGTGAAATAGAAAAGGAAAGGACAAAATCACTAGATAGGATCAGATGATAGCTAAACTATAGTGACAATTCATTCCTATGGACTATGAGCTTGATCTATTGAAGAAAATGCAAGGGTTGAAGTAAGCAAGAAAATCTGTCCAAGAGTGTATTGAAGAGTTCTATGAAGTTCCCATTAGAATTGTCCATACAGAAGCTAATAAGGATAAAGTCACCCATTATCTTAATGGGTTAAGACCAAGCATTCATGATGAGCTAAGTCTAGTTCAAATGAATAGTATTGAGGAGGCATACAGTTTTCCCTAAGAGTTGAGGAGAAATTGAGCAAGAAGTTTGACAACAAGAATCATGGAAGAGGTTACAGGGGAATATCTAGCAAACAATCTTATGGAGGTCATAATGATTATCATAAGAACAAGGATGAGGTTGGAAGTAGTAATCATAACTAGAAGGGAAACAATTCCAATCATTTCGATGATTAGAATGATAGAGATTAGAGAGGAAGAGGTAGAGGACACAGATCTAGAAGAAGAGTTTTCAATGGGAAATGTTTTCACTATGGAGAAGAAGGACATAGGGCATTTGAATGTACCCAATGCCAAGGAAGGACAAATCAAAGAACAAAAGGCTAGGTTAGAGTTGCACATGTTGATGGAGATGCCAAATAATCACATTCTAAAGATGTTGAAAGAAGAGAAGTCCTAGTTAGTAGAAGAGCCCTACTGAGTGGTGAAAATAAACCTCATCAAAGAAGGAAATTGTTTCACACAAGGTGTAAATGAGAAGATAAGTATTGTGATGTGATCATTGATGGTGGAAGTACTAAAAATTTGGTGTTATTAATGATGGTCACCAAATTGAATCTAAAGAGATAGAAACACTCACATCCATACCATATTTCTTAGGTGCAAGATGACCACAAGGTCATGGTTAATGAGCAATCATTAGTGAAGTTCAAGATTGAAAGCTACCAGGATGAGGTACCATGTGATATCATACCTATGGACATATGTCATATGTTGTTGGATAGGCCATGGTAGTTTTATAGGAGCACTATATATGATGGGTATGCAATGTTTCTAGAATATGTTTTGTTGACAAAAAAGAGTTTCACTATGGTATGAAGCATGAGCATGTGTATTTTTCTATAATTCCAAAATATAGTAAAGAATAAGTAGAGGAGATACTTGCAAAAGTCACAGATAATTTGGGAGATTTTTCTAATATTATATCACATAATGTACTTGATGGATTACCCCTAATGGGGAAGATCAGTCACCAGGTGGATTTGGTTCTAGGAACTAGTTTACCCAACATGATAGCACATAGAATGTCACAACAAAAAGTGAAGAGTTGAACAGGCAAGTTCATGAGTTATTATAGAAAGGGTTGATTTGAGAGAGCTTGAGTCCATGTGTTGTACCAGTAGTATTAGCACCAAAGAAGAATGGAGAATGGAGGATGTGCACAGATTCTCAAGCTATCAACAAGATCACAATCAAGTATAGATTTCTGTTGCCAAGGGTGGATGATATTATGGACTATTTGAGTGAGCTAAGTATTCAACAAAGATATATATGAAGAGTGGGTACCATCAAATTTGTATCAGAGAAGGTGATGAGTGGAAGACTTCTTTCAAGAAAAGGGAAGGATTGTATGAGTGGTTAGTCATGCCTTTCTGGCTAACCAATGCACTGAAAACTTTCATGAGACTCATGAATGAGGTACTTAAGGAGTTTCTAGGTAAGTTTTTCATTATTTACCTAGATGATATATTGATTATTAGTAAGACATTGAAGGAGCATTTGATTCATATTTGCAAAGTGTTTGATAAGTTGAGGGAAGAAAATTTGTTGATAAACTTGAAGAAATTCAATTTTGTAAAGAAGGAACTAGTGTACCTATGATTTGTAGTCTTAGTAGAAGGTCTAAAAATAGACCTAGAGAAAGTGAAGGCTATCCTTGAATGGCCTACTCCAAGGAGTGTGATAGAGGTAAGATCTTTTCATGGATTGGCTAATTTTCACAAAAAGTTCATAAGAGGTTTTAGTAGTATTTGTGGACCCTTGACCAAAATGATGAGAGGGGATAGGAAAAAATTTAAGTGGACAATAGGAGTAGATAAGAGTTTTAATCTATTGAAACAAAAAGTTACTAAGTAGCCTATTGTAGCACTTTATAATTTTAACAAGGTGTTTCAAGTAGATTGTGATGCTAGTGGTACTGCAATAGGAGCTATTATGAGCCAAGAAAGTATACCTGTTGCTTATTTCAATGAGAAATTGAATGATGCAAAAATAAAATATTCTTTTTATGATCAAGAATTTTATGCTATAGTTCAAGCATTAAATAAGCAGAGACACTATCTTCTTCCTAAGGAGTTTGGTTTGTCTTTTGATCATTAAGCTTTGCAATATTTGAATAGTCCAGGAAAATTGAACCAAAAGCATTTGAATTGGGTTGAGTTTTTGTAGAGGTATACATTATTTTTGAAATACAAGAGTGGGAAGTCTAATAGAGTTGTAGATGCTCTTAGTAGAAGACAAATTTTGCTAATAAAAATGCAAATAGAGGTGGTTGGGTACAAGGAACTCGGTACTTTGTATTCGGATGATCCTAATTTTGGTGAAACATGGAAGGCTTGTACAAATTTCATGATCTAGATTGTAAGTTGTTTAAAGGAAGCCAATTGTGCATTCCTAGAAGTTCAATGAGAGAAAATCTCATTAAGGAGAAGCATAGTGGAGTACTGATAGACATTTTGGAAGAGATAAAACAATAACTTTGGTTGCTAAGACTTATTACTGGCCACAGTTGCAACAAGATGTGAAGAAGTTTGAAGAAAGTTATAGACTATGACAAATGGAAAACGGAGTGAAGCAGAATACAGGGTTGTATTAGCCATTACCTACACTAGAGAAGCTATGGGAGGATGTTAGCATAGATTTTGTCATTGGATTATTGAGGACACAACGTGGGCATGATTCTATTTTTGTGGTAGTTTATAGGTTTTCAAAGATGGCACATTTGATTCCTTGCAAGAAGACTAGTGATGTTATTCATGTAGTAGAGTTGTTTCTCAGAGAAGTGGTGAGACTACATGGTTTGCCAAAGAGTATAGTTTTGGATCGAGATACCAAATTTGTTTGGTATTTCTAGCATACATTATGGAAGATGTTGAAGATAGATTTAAAGTTTAGTTCATCACATCATCCATAGATTGGTGGATAGATAGAAGCTGTGAATCATAATTTGGCAAACTTGCTGAGATGTTTGGTTGGAGGTACACCAAAAGGATGGGATATGATTTTACCACAGGCATAGTTTCCATATAATAATTATATCAATAAGAGTACTGGTAAATCACCATTCTAGATTGTATATGGGAGTAGTCCTAAAATTTCTTTTGAATTGAGGCATTTGGATAAAGGAGAGATAAGTAGTGTTGAAGTAGAATATTTTGCTAAACATTTGAAGAATATTCATGAGGAGGTGAGGAAGCACATCATAAAGATGAATACATAGTATAAGGCTAAGTCAAATGTGAAAAGGAGGTATAAGTAATTTTAGTTTGGAGATGAAGTCATGGTTCATTTGAGGAAGGATCATTTTTTAGTGGGTAGATATAATAAGCTAAAGATGAAGAAGTTTGGACCACACAAGATACTAAAAAGGCATGATTCTGGAAATGCTTACGAAGTGGAGTTGCCTGTTGAATTGAATATTTCACCAGTATTTAATATTTCAAATTTGATAGAGTATTATGAAGGAGGTGATGGAGATCAAGTTGTCAAATCATTGTGGCATTTCTAGGAGCTAGTTTGGCTAGAAAGAAGAGTGAGGAGATATTTGATAGTTGTGTTGAAAAAAGTACAAGGAACAAAACCTATGAGGAATACTTGATCAAATGGAAAGGGAAGCTAGTAGAGGATTCAACATGGCTAGTAAAGGAGGAGGTTTACTATCTTGATTTTCCTCTAAACACATAAAATGTGATAGGGTCACTTCTCAAATTACCCCATGTGTCTAATGTAGGAGCATCCTGGGTGTAAGAGAAATTTTGCATTACCCACAAATATTTTTATTTTAGTCTTTTCTATTTTAATAAGGACTAGTACACAAGGTGTTAACTATTTATGGGAACTTGCTATTTTTAGTAAGTTTGTCATATGAGCTCAAAATGTTCTCATTTTCTATAGGAAGGTTCATTTTAGAGTTGTAAGCCTACCATAAAAATATCATTTCTCAAGCATATGTATCAGAGAATTTATTGTGGATTTTAGGTAGAAAAAATTGTTAGAAATATCTTTAGGCTCACTGTTGAAGGCCTTAGAGTGCCTAGATGAGATTTGAAAACTTGAAGGAAGGGCCTTAGTGTCATTCCAAGCCTGTAGATCAAGAGATAGCATTTTTGAGAAGTGGTTATAGTAGCCAATTAGAGAAATGGTTTGTGATTTATGGCCTTTCAAAGTTGGGCTACCCAAAATATCGAAAGGAATTGTCAAAGATGCATTTGGACTACTCTATGTATTATTAGGGTCTGTCGGCCCTAGGTTTTAAGTTTCATTGTCTAAAACCTTCTCAGGTGGTATAAAATTGCCTATTTAAGAAAGGCCTAAAGATTATCTAGGACAACTTTGGGTGATAGTTGGTAGCTTGTATTGCAAATTATTTTAATGAAGGTGCCCATGTGGGTTAGAATATTATACTTATGAATTCTTTAATTCTGCATTTGTGGCACAAATAAGGAGTCCATTTTTTTTCTTGCATTTGTTGTGCTTCTTTGTTTTCTATTATGGTTAATGGTATTAAGAGGCACACCCTTCATTAATTTCATTATTATTTGGATTCTAGAATATATATGCAGTTGGATCAATTTTCTATTGTGCTAATATGTAATAAGAACCTTTAAAATTATCTCTTTGCATATATGAAGACTACAAGTTGTGCAATTCATCATGTATTGCATTTGCATTTTCTTTTCCATTGCTTATAAGAGTGTTGCAAGGTTGGGAACCACTTCAAGATAATTTGCATGGTTTAGAGGTAATGTCATAACTTAGTAGAGAGAAAAAATTCAATGGAGTTGAGTGTAAGGATTTACTACACTGAACCTATGGTACAAATTCGTAGGAGCCAAGGGACCCTAAACCTATGCTATGTTTCCAGGAGACATGGGAGTAGTTATTACTAGATTTAGTACTTCATAACATTCTAGATCATACAGTGATGCCCAAATTAACTTCAATGCATGCATGGTTACATCCTTGTCTTGCATTGTTGGGCCATTATATGGAGCCTTTATATCCATCCATTTTTTATAAATTGGGGAATGAATTTTATGCCTAGCATGAAAGTGATGCATCTGCATCTGCAATTTTATCACCTTGGAAACCTTTATTTGATCCTACTAGCTAGGAACAACTGATTGTTTATTTTATTTTACCTAATCTGATGATAGTTCTACATGAATTTGTAATCAACCTAACTAATTAGCAACTAGACCAATTTAACTGGGCTATGGCTTAGGAATGTTCTATTCCCATTAATCATATGGTTGCAAAGTTGGAGAAAACATTTTTTCCAAAGTGACAATAGGTTTTGTATCATTGGCTTTGTTCAAGTTTTGATTTTAATGAAGTAACAAAGTGGTTTTTAGGGTGGAAAGGACTATATAATGAAGATGGAACTTTAAAAATTGCATGTTAAAATGCTAAAAGGAAAGCTATCAAGGATCAAACACCTATGCTAGAGTTCCAACAAAATGTGAAGTTGATTTTAGATATTAAAAAAAGAAGGAAAAAGAAAAAGAAAAAAAAGCATGACATAAATCATTCCCCAATTTTTTTTATTGTAGAGAGTTGCATGTCAAAGAGGGTGGAGAGCTTTGAACAAGGATGGAGAGCTCTTAACATTGGTGGACATTTTTTTTCATGCCCTTGTGATTACTAAATTTTATTTCCATGCCCTTATGATCTCTACATTTTGTTTTCACGCTCTTGGTGGTGATCAATAGAGATCTATGATTTTGTTGTTGTGCCCTTGTGATCACTACATTTCTTGTCATTCCATTATGATCTTTGCATTTCATTGTCATTCACTTGTGATTTTCATGTCATTGCTCTATTATTTCATGTCCATTCCTTTCCCTTGTGATCCCTATGCCCTTTGACACTATAGTATTTTGGGTCAAATTGTGACAAAAGTTTGCAATGATAGTATACTTTCTAGTGTATTAAGGCTCAAATGTAGTAGTGCTTGCTCTACAATTTTCTTCAAAGGGAGAAGAGGTACCTATGTAAATTTTCTTTTCTTTTCCTTCTAAACATGTATCTCTTTATATTTTCCCCAACAAGTGATTAGAGAAGCTTTCTTTATGTGTAGATATGTATATATACATACATACACACACATATATGTGTGTGTCTATGTATGGATGTATGTATATAGAGAGAAGCTTCTCTTACGTATATGTATGTGTATATATACATACATTCACACATATGTGTGTGTCTATGTATGTATGTATATATGTATATATATATAAAGGTCTCTCTATTTATATACATACATGTGAACTTTGATTTTGATGTGTGGTGCATGGACTATTATGAGCCAAAAGATAGTTAAATATTCTTGGAGACATCTAAAAGCATATACACAAATTGATATTATCCATTCAATATAAATTATAGAGTCTTTGAATCTCAATACCCTGATCCAATCCAAGAGCCTTCTAAACACTGAAACCACTAAACTCTTAGAAATAGGGATTACTGATGGGGGGTGGGGTGAATTAGTAATCTTCAAATTTTAGTTGCCAACTAGATATTATTTCTTAAATTAAACCATGCATAAGGAAACAATAAAGTAATGTTGATCAATAATAGTAACAATGCACAAATATAACTCATAACACCATATTTTGTTAACTAGGGAAATCCTAGCCAAGGGAAAACCTCGATAGGGATGATACCCACTAGAAAATATACTAATATATAAGTTCCTTGTTAGAGGATGGATGTTGTTCGAAGTCAATGAGAAAATTTAGTATAAGGAGTCCCTATTAGGAGACTTTGAATCCCTATTAGGAGTTGTGGTATAGTAAATGCAAGATAAGCCCACTACCAAAATATGCCCTTCAAATTACAAACAGAGCTCACTGCCCAAACAAGTAATCAAGCTTCTACAATATAGGTACTATAAATTCTTCATTGAATGATCTCTAATCTTCATCTCAATCTCGGATCACAAAGTAGCTCATATAAATCTTCACACATATCGCTTTCAAAAAAGTTCGCATGCAATCACAATTACAAGATAGCACTTGCAATCACCATCACTTGCACTTCTTATCACAAGACATTCTTTGCATAAATACCATGCCTTTACACAAATATTTGTTGGGTAAAGTAAGACCAAAATCTAATTTTCTAACTTAGAGTAAACATATAGGATGTTGGCCCTAATTGGACAAGTAATTATTTTGTAAATAAAATAATACTTACCTTCAATTCCGCTGTCATGTTTTGTTTCAAACATGATTATCTCTATTTGATACAGTCAATACCAAATTTTGAGGTTATACATGTCATCATCAAAACATGCATACTATCTTCAACTAACTTTTCTAGTCATCATATGACATCAGCAACAAGTTATAAACAAAACAATTCAATGTTGTAAACCAAATTCTATTCTTAGACATTTTTCTGATTACCAAACACTAAGTATCTTTATTTTTGAGGTTTCCTATAAACATGTACATCATGTTTCACCATTAATGACAACAATTACATAACACTATTAGCAAATTTTCAACAATCTCCCCCTTTGGCATTGATGGCAATGAAATAGGGAAAATTGGCTAAGTGAGAAAAACTTGACATACCAATTTTCTACAACTACTCCTAGGGAAAATTGGCTAAGCTTTACAATTTTCTACAACTACTCCCAATTTTTTGCAACTACTCCCACTTTGACATCAATGGCAGAGGTCAAAATGTCAAAAATTTGTCCAAAACTATTAAAAAATGTTGTCCTTATGCTGATATGATCTTCATGCAATCATCAAAATTTTCCTTCAGACTATCCATACCCTTAGTCCATGTTTCCTTGGTGGATTCAGCTGAGGTGAGAATTGCACATAAAGCATACGATGCAATCTCAATTGCATTAAGATTTGAATAAAAAAAGTTAGAATATGTGTCCTTGGCCTTAACACATTCCTTCAACTATTTCTCAACAAAATATAATCTCATAGGAATAGATTCTCTAAAATATGATATCCTCTTCAAAATTTGATCCTTCTAAAGTCCCAATTTCCTAATATCATTGTGGATACTAGTCACTTGTCCTTGAAAATCATCTACTTCGCAAGATGGATGTTGGATCTAGCTAGATAGACCTCTATCTCACTCATCTTACCTTCCATCTGACTATCATTGTCTTTAGTCAGTTTGTATGATAAGGTACACTTGACATACAAAATTTTCCCATCCTATTGGCATTTCCAAGGTTCCTTGCTAAAAGTATCAATATTAACCAAGGCATTCTTAATGTTTTGATAGATGGTACTAAACAAGTTAGCATCATGGGAAATCTATAACTTTGCTTCTGCCACATTCAACAAATTTTTAAACTCTTCATCAAATGATCTCAACACTATTTGTGCCCTCTACTTGGTATTTGATTCAGTGTGATGTACTACTAAGGAACTTTGCAATTTGTCAGTAACTCCTAATAAAGTTCTTTGTAGACTCTTCACTTTCCTTTTTTTCTCAATAAGCTTTGTCAGGGATGAGATCAAATCTATTTGATCATCATCATTAGTAGCGAAACTAGTAAGAGAGAGTAGAGTGGATGAACTAGATGGTTTAGTGTCATCCTCCCTTTGTTTCTTAGCTACTTCTTTTGTTCTTCTCTCTTCCTCTTCTTTTTTTTCTTTTTCCTACTTTCTCTTTTCTTCCAATCTCTTCTTCTCATTTTCCTCAATTTTCTTTCTCATCTTCTCTTTGCAATTCTCCTCTTTTCCTCCTTTTCCATTCTTTTCTTTTCTTCCTCAAGAAATTTCTTCTTGGCCTCCTCTATTTTCCTTTTCTCTTCTTCAAGTAGCCTCTTCTCCTCTTCAATCTATCTCAATTTGTCCTCAATATCCTTGGTATCTAGTTCATTAAGTTTAGAACTTTCAAATGGATTGGTATCATCAATGTTAATGGTAACATTGGTTTGATCAATTTACATAGTGTTATCGCTCACTGACACTTCTAAGGTTCTAGGTGCTAGAGGAGATGTTGCCTTTGACTCTATCAACATTTGATTGATTGTTTCCACTGTCTCACTTCTTAGTTTATCTTTTTCACCTACCATAAATAGAAATGGTCTCAATTTATTCCTTAAATATGGTATGAGGTTATTCATCAATCTTTTAATCTCTTCTTTGCCATCAGTCTTGCAAATAGTTCTAAGCATAGACTTATGAAGTTCTAGATCTTCTTCCCTTGTAGGAGCCCTCTTTTGAATTACTCTTTCATAGACTTTC
Organism: Cupressus sempervirens; assembly: GCA_028749045.1. Classification (NCBI taxonomy): domain Eukaryota; kingdom Viridiplantae; phylum Streptophyta; class Pinopsida; order Cupressales; family Cupressaceae; genus Cupressus; species Cupressus sempervirens. The sequence goes on from CM053784.1 coordinate 324,219,108, forward strand.
TGCTTAATTATGCTCTCAAGATCCTTCAATTTTAAATTGTTTTCTATAATATATCTCATAGTAGATATATCAATCTGATCCTTCTCAAAAATATTATAAAAATCATAAAATTTGTTCATCTAACTAAAGTTACCTTCCTTAGCAATGGTTGTGTTTATTTTCTCTATCTTTGGCTTCCAGGGTTACCAAGATTTGCTAGTTGATTGCTTGGATGGAGTCAGTTTCTCTACTTTCTTAATCCCTTGTTCTTCTTCCTCTTCATCACTAGACTCAAAAATTGTCAACAATGTTTTCTATCTTTTTCCTAGTCTAGTGGCTTGTTGTTTTACTGTCTTTATTTTAGTAGTTACTGCATCTACCAATCTTTTAGATTTTCTCTTAGGTTTGTTGGGTTGCACATCTAACACTACTACATACAAAATGCTCTTCTTCAAAGATGTCTCCAAAATAGATATTGACAAAGGTTAAATGTTCAATATTCCTTTCTTTATTATTTGCTTTACAACCTCAGACTCACTTTTTGTCATTTTGGCCTCTGATAGTGCCTTCTTCATTATAAACTCTATCTTTTTGTGTGATGCCTTCTCTAAGGTTTCTTGATGAGCTAATCGTGTGATCTCATCATAGGTACCAAATCTATATTTTTATTTGTCTTTATCTAATTTGAACAATAAATCAATGTAACCAACTTCTATATCATCATTTAATTCATAACTCAAGTGATCAAAAATGTTACTGGAGGTTCCACTACTTGAATAAAGGTATAATCTATATCAACCAAAATAAAAATATCTTCCTTAAATTTTTCCATAATTGCAGGTGCAATTCTAAATCTTTGTTTCATTTCATTTTGAAATGTTCTCATTATCAAGTTTCCACTATCCAATATCTTATTTGCAAGATGCCTTTTGCATACTTTTGTAATCTTTTCCATTGTACTTATGTCACTACTCATTACTTTTGTAATTGATAAGTAAGTAAATCTTTTAAGTATATGAAATAATATGTGATTGATCAATTATTGGAATCTAAAAACACCATTCATTTTCCTCTTGATCTTCTCTAGGTTTTTGAAGAGTTGCATTCTCAGAATTTTACTAAGATTCACTTGTTCCTTCTCTACACATAGCTTATAAGTTGCATAGATCAAAACTACTAAAATTTTATCGATATTTGAGCTTGTAGAAACAAAATAGGCAATAATTCTACTCAAAAATCTTACATCATCTTGCTTGATAGTGCTGATCACCATAGACATTCCATTATACACTACTTTAGTATAATTCTCAACATTCTTTTTGATCATTTTCTAACCTATAGGTACACTACCTTGCTCTACTAGGACTAGTGACCTCATGAAAAAGGTTGGCAAAAATGTCAATTACATTATCTTGCATCCATAATTTACCATTCATGTATCCTACTCAATATTATCTTTCTCCATTCATTTGTGTCTAATTTATAGTAGAAGTGATATTTAAACAAGTCTAGTTCCCTAAGATGTCCAAATCTGTGCTTCATAGTCATGTCATTGTTGAAGACTAATTCAATGTATTTGTTCATGAATTCACTACCAATAGACTCAAACTTACTATTCAGATAACTTCCTACATCTTTAAGATATACTATGTTGTTCAGAGTGATACACAATGTTGAGTTAGGGTTTCCTTTAGTATGTTTTATAGAAATAACCTTCAACTTAGATCTATCCTCATTCTCAACATTATGCACTACTGACATATCCACAATTCTATCAATTACAAACTTTAATCAAAAAAATTTATGGAAAAATGATAAAATACCTCTTTCAAAAAATAGGGTTTGCTTCAAAATAGCTCTAACAAGTTGCAATGAAGCAAAATTCAATTATATAATCAATTTATTCCATCTAATTGAATCTTGCATTAATTGTGTACTTTGAAAACAAAAAAAATATATCAATTACTTTTTGAAATTAAATAACTACTCAAGATTATCTATCTGATCTTCAGATGTCACCTAAGGTTTTTCATAGCTAGTTTCCATCATGAAAAAACTTTACTAAACTTCGTGTCATGAAATTCTTTATAAAAACATACTTTTCATCTTCTGTTATGGAATTAACCTTTTCTATAATACCAGTAACTCTAAATTCCTTCATAACTTGTTTAGATAAGCTCCAAATTACAAGTGAGCTTAGGTACCATCTAAAATTATCTTGATAGACCTTTTCTCAACTTCACTACCTTTAATTTTACTTCTGGATGAAGTTCTCACATTCTAATGTTGTGAACAAGCTTAATTCAACTTAATTTAATCAAGCTCAACAATTAACTTTGATCTTCCCATCTCATCATCATCTAGCTTTTCCTTTGAGATATCTACTCCTTTTACAAATGCCTCATTAATTGAAATTCATTAACAATGTTTCTTGGTTCCTCATTTTCTCTTTTAGTTATGGAGTTCCTTTCATGGCTCCTTCTATCATTTATGATGTTCTTTCCATCATTCCTTATGTTCCCAAAGTTTCTTCCAATCCTTCTATCTCTAAAGTTTCTATCCATTTTGCAGTACTTTGATGTGTGTATGAAGTTGTTGCATAACTGACATATTGGTACTATGCTTCTAGGATTCTGCTGATCATCAAGTGTATGATAATTCCAAGTAATGTATCCTAAGTTGTTGCACTTATAACACACAATCTATCTTCTATCTTTATAAGATATTATTCTATCTATAGGGTTAGTATTTCTAGACATTCTACTATTTCTTCCATCATTATCATACTTAGGTTTCCTAAAATCAATTGCATTATGACCCATACCATGACAATTATGACAATAAAAGTCCTTAACATGATCAAATGACTTATTAGTACAATCTCTTTTCATATGACCTATTTCATTACATAAAGATCACTTACCTCTAAATTCATGCTAAGTTTTCTTAGGAGATTCCACTTACTTTGGTTCATCCAAAATTTCAACTTCCTTATTTTGCATAATTTCTTTAGATTTATTAGAAGATTGACTAGATTCAATCTTTTCATCAGATTTTTCTTTCTCTTTTGGATATGATCTAATCTCAAGTTTCTTTGTAGACATGTTAATTAGATAACCAAGACAAGTCTTATCATAAGTAGGTCTCTATATTCACATTGAATCATCAAAATTTTTTGTGCTAGAATAAAGCTTCTCAAGTTTTTGCTTGCACTAAGTTAATTCACCTTTCAAAATAGTGTTGTACTTGTGAAGTTCTTCATGATCTTATTTCAATGTTTCAAACTCAAATGTTTTGTTTGCCATACTTGCACTCAGATCTGCATTTTCAATATTCAAATCAAATTCAACTTTGCTAGGATCATTCTTCAAAGTTAACTTCATATTTGTAATCCCCAATTCATGCTTCAAGATCTTGTATTATGTCATTAATTTTAAATATCCATCATCACTAGTTCTAGATTTATTAGATTTAGGCTTGGATTTGAGATGTTCAAACTTTTCCTTCAATTAACTGATGTATACTTTGGAGTCTTTATATCTGTCTTTTAGCTTATCTCTTTCTTCATTAAGGAGATCAATTTCTTCAAGAGCTTCTTCAAGGTTCTTCATCAACTATTCCATATCCATAGGGATCTTACTCAAGCTATTAAGCCTCTTCAAAGTAACTGTACTCTAATACCAATTATTAGAAATAGGGATTACTGAGGGGGTGAATTAGTAATCTACAAACTTTAGTTTCCAATTGGATATAATTTCTTACTTTAAACCATGCATAACAAAGAAATACAATAATGCTAAACAATAATAGTAATAATGCACAAAGATAACTCATAACACCATATTTTTTTAACTAGGGAAACGTTGGCCAAGGGAAAACTCCAATGGGGATGATACCCACTAGATAATATATTGATATATAAGTTATTTGTTAGAGGATGGATGCTATTAGGAGTCAATGAGAAAATTCAATAGAAGGAGTTCCTATTAGGAAACTTTGAATCCTTGTTAGGATATTCCAAACCTATTAGGAGTTGTGGTATAATAAATGCAAGATTAGTCTATTGAAAATTAACAAGTGGGAAATATAGTTTTGAGTGGGGGGGGGTGTGAATCAGAAGTGTTAAACTTTAACCAATAAAACTTCTAACTTTAACACATTGCACACATAAACATATGAAAATAATATGTAAAGTAAATGTACACACATAAACACTTGACACCAAATATGATTACCTAGAAACCCTCCAATGAGAAGGTAAAACTGGGGTGGGGATGACACCCACAACTCTTCACTATTACAGCAATAAAGTTCTTTTGTTAAGGTTACATATTTTTGACCATTCTCATGATCTGCCCTATGAAAGGCCTGCCATGTTAAAAGCTTACAAGGATTGTTAGATCCTACCCTATTAAAGGATTTTAACACTCTATCAGAAGTGTACTTGGCTAAAGGATTTACAAAACATTCACTTGGAATGCCACCCTATTAAAGACTTTATACAGTGGCTGTTAAACCAACCTATCTCCATAGGATTTCATTCTTCTAATACAATTGTTAGAAAGTATAGTAGAATGTTTGACCTGATTACTTACAATCTGCTATTGCTGATTTTAGGTCATTATTTTTTCCAATTTTATCCTCATTGATCTGGTATGAAACTGTTGTGACCTTGATTCTCTATTTTTCTAATTGATTTTTCAATGTTGTCTTTCTTCTAAGTCAATTCACCCCTTTCACTTCCTTCAAACTTCACTAGTATTCTCTCCTTGCATGCATTTTCTTCTTGCACACTATCTCATACATTACTAAATTATGGGGTTTTTACCTCCTTAAAAGGATTTCGTGACTTAGGGTTAGGTATGAATCTACGATTGAGATTCATCCATCTTTCTAACTCAAATCTTTCCATTTTTTAAATTGGTTGCATGTTGATTGCATGGGGAATCCAAATAGATTCATTCTTATCTTTTAATCCTTTGAGATTTATCCTTATGTCAGCCCAAAAATGGTTACATCTAAGTTTGTGAATGTACAAACTCTTATGTTAATTATGTGTTACTCGACACTTACTAATTACTAATGCTCAACATATGCTAAATTCTATCTTGCTCGGCACTTGGACTTTTCTCGGCATCTAAAACTTGCTCAACATTGTCTATTTGCTTGGCATTTGAATGATTTGATACTTGTTGAATTTATAGCTTGGCACATATTATAACTTGATATCTATATTATACTCGGCATCAACTTAGAAAATTTCTTAAGTGTTTTGACAATCAATTGTCAAAACCAATCTAAGGTCAAAAATCTCCCCCTTTGACATGAGTGTCAAAAACACTTAACTATACATAATGGAACTAATCTCTTCGATTATAATATACATTCTATTCAACATATATACAAAACTTCAAATTGTTCAAAATTTTGTGAAGAACTATATACCTCAAAATCTTGTATCTCACCCTGAGTTGATGTGCCATATCCTTGTAACCAGAATATCTATGAATAGATTGATGTGCCTCGACTGATACTCCTTGCCATCAATTCTGATACTCTTTATCTGATGTGTTCTTGTTATTCTTAGTTTTGCTTTGTTTTTCTCCTCTATTTATTTTATTACTCCCCCTTATATTTTATCTCCCCCTTTCACATGTTCCCCTTATATTTTAAGTGTCCCTCTGGCTTTTCAATTTCTCCTAATGTGCCTTTTATTTCTCCCTTTTTCTTTAGTTTTCCTTTTTCTTTAATTTCTTACCCTTTTTGACACTTATGTAAAAGGATCTTAGACACTAACTAGATATTTAGCCAAGAATTTCTTGTTCACTTCCATTACAACTTTTAGAGTAGCATCCCAGTTTTGTATTGCAACTTCTAGGGATCTATTTTGAATGGTTGCCTCTACTACAAGGTGAGCTAAGCCATCTAATGTCGAAAGATTGGGATCTTTCTTTATCACATTCTATACATAGGCTAGTTCCTTTTGCAAAATTTCCATGTGAGGGGTTAGGGAGACTTGTATTTCCACAAACTTGGCTCTTGTGTTAGCCTCTTCTGCTATTAATACAACTAGCTCCTTTTGAGTGTGAAGCATTGTATTAAAGTGCTTCTCACTTTGAGTTAGATCTTTGGGTAGTTGTATACTAGATATTTTAAAGTTCCTCTCCAAGCTTATGTTTCTTTGGCTAGTTTTCTGTGTGAAGATAGAATGATCACACAGTTTTGAGTACAATGAGAATATGTTCTCAAGTACTATCTTCACCTTTTCAATTTTCTTAGCCACTTCTACTTGAGATAATGCTATCTCACTGGATATTATTTCATTCACCTTTTTTTGAAACTTCCTTTCTCACCATTCCATCAGCTTGGCATTTGTATCATGGTCTTCACTTTGCACTTGGTCCACTATGTTTGAAAATTTCTCCATAATGGGCTTTGTTTCATCGGGTGCCTACAAGCTAAATGCATCTAAAAAGATGTCCTTTATTTCAATCAATTCTCGCCTTTATTTATACTCATTCTTGAGTATCTTCTGCTTCTTCCTCTCTAGTGCCTCTTGCACTTCAATGATCTAATCAATATTCATAGTTTCACAGTCATACTTAGGAATGACTATTTATTCATCTAGTCCAGGGTCTCCATAGTGAAGTACCCTTGCAACCTTTGTAGAGCTCAAGCCTAGTGTTGATATTTGAAGTGGTACTACTGCAATGCTCAAATTTTATGACATTTTTTTTGGAGTCCTAGAGGTTGATAGATTAAACAAAGTTTGAATAGCTACTTGCTCCTTTTCTTTTAGGGTCTCCTTCACCTCCTCAGTTTTGTCTTTATCAATAACTATTATTTGAGGTGGTGCACCTTGTACCTATGTAGTAGGAATAGAAGTATCCATCTGTCTTGTTTGGTCCTTTGCTAGCTCCTTGGTAGTTGTGGTGTAGTGCCTACCCTCGTTCACATCTTTTTGGACATATTGTTGCTATTATTTTAGACTAGTTTTATGTTGATGGATTAGTGGTATTGTTTTGAGACTATTACATATTATGTTATGGATTCAGTGGTTTTATGATGAGATCATTTAGACTTTACATTTCATGCATACATGATGATCATTATATTGTTTTGAGTTATTGTTGATGATTAGTTGGATGGTTTAATATCTCATGTGTTTTATTATGGATACTTACCCCATACTTGCATGTGTATGGTGTGAGTGTTTTCTTATTGTATGGCATTTCTGATGTGGTTAAGGAAGGGGGTCATAGTCACCTGCTTAGTCGGGATCTACATGATGCACCGCTTCCTGCCATTGTTTGTTTAGCTTATCATTATATATATTGTATGTACATGCATGATTTTTTTGCAGGTTGTAGGTACTGGGTATTGACTTCCCTGAATTGTCAAGATGAGCATACCCTATTATACTATCTCAATGATAAGAGAAGGGAGATAAATTCTCAAGTTCAAATCCCAAACCTTTAAGCCAATTGTCCTAGTGAGGCAGGACAAGTATCTGGATATTTTACCCACCGAAAGTGTCGGATGAAATAATTCATGATTTTTAACCCTTTAGACTGATTTTGTGTGATTTTCTCTATGATGGGTTTTCATATTTTATCTTGGAGTTCTATGGTGAATTTTCTATTAATTAAGTCTTAATAAATAGATTTAATTAATAAATTAATTATTTGAGAAAAATTAATATAAAATATCATGTTATTTGATATTTTGATTATAATCAATTAAATGAGAATTAATTGAGGAAAAAGAATTAAATAAAAGAAAATTAGAAAATTAAAATTAATAATAATTATAAAATAATAATAAAGTAATAAATAAATAATAATAATAAAAATTATAAAAATTAAAATGAAAGTTATAAATATTTAAATAGAAATTATATAAAAAGTGAATTGGAGTTATAAGCTTGCATGGGAGTTAACGCACTTTTCTATTTCTCACGTGTCAACAACACGGAGGTTTGTGCATCAATTAAGAACATGGTGTCTACAACCCTATGGCTCATCAAAAAGGTTGGAAAAGACCCATGCTTAGTTGGTGACACCTTCTAGCTATTTCTAGAGGCATTCTAGATGTTTCCTAAGAGCTCTTTATATTCAGGCATTCATAGAAGCTTAGACAGAGCGTTTTGGAGTGCAATTTGGAGCATTGAAGGATTCAAGAATTCTGAAGAAGGGAGCTTGCTCTACGGGTTTTCTAAGGAAGAGTGAACTACCATCAGAATCCGAGTAGATTCTTGTGATTTTTCTTATGCTATTTCTGCATCATGCATTCCTTGTCTTCTTCGTGTCTTCCATATGTCTTCTGAGAAATTTTATATTTTTATTTGTATGCATTCTCTATATGGGTAGTCTAATTTATTTGAGAATTTAATATGCATAAATTTGAAAAGAAACCGGGCTAGGGTTTAAATTTGTAGCCAAAACCATTAGATGATTTAATGGATAAACTTTGAGACCAAATAGTTTATAGGAAAATTTTGGAAATTGAGATCTTTAAATAAATTGTGTACATGTTCATTGTAAAATATACATGTTTATAATTTTTGCATCTGCATACATACATACATACATACATGCATACATACATACATACATACATACATATATATATATATATATATATATATATATATATATATATATGTTGCGATATTTGATTCTGCAAGTATATTTAAATACACATACATATATATACATATATATATATATATGTATATATATACATTGGATAATCGTACTTTATAATTGCAGTGAAAAATATATATATATAAATTGCATTGCGATTTGTATGGGATCAACGTTTGAAAAATGTTATTCATATCGTTCTTTTTTATTAAAAAAATTATAAATGGGTGGACGGACTTATTTGCCCCCCCGCATCTATCAACATTATTATAACTGTGGTATCGCAGGGTACTACAAGATCGCAGTGTACCTGCGGTCGGCAGAGTACCTGCGACCCGCAACATACCTACGATCCGCAGGTCATACATGCGCCGGTGGTATTTGTGTTTCATGCGTTTTGCGGTTTGTTTTTAAAATGAACATTGTTAAACAATATTTCATATGTTATGAATTTTGGCTTTTCAATGTTGCATTGTTATTAAATTATTAAATGTTATATATATGTATTTATTTATGCATGTATATATATATATATAAATATATATATATATGTATATATGTATATACATTATCAATAATAAATAATTAATATATTAATTGATGTTTGGAATTTAAAGAGAAATTCTTCAATAAAAAGATATTTTATAATGGTGAGCAATATAGATTCAATATAATCTTTAATTTAGAAAGATGAATATGGAAGGAATTTCAAATATTGTTTTTAAAATGATGTGGGTCTAAATGGAAATATAAGAGACATTTAGAACATTTAGAATATTGAGTTTAATGATAGAAACTTTTACAAAAAAACTTGGGCTAGGTTAAACGTGAAGTTTCTCCACTTGACAATTAAATTGGGAAAAGTAAATTGAGACTTTTGCATTTAAATTTAAGTTGTAAACTTGGCAAAACCAAAACATGTGTTTGCATTGTGTATTCTTTATGCTATTGTTTTGGGTTTTGGGTTGACTAGTGTTGACTAGTTATAGGACGTCTTCCAGAGGCTTGGGAGTTATGTGATTGTGATGTCGTGATGATGTTTTAATCTTGATCTTTATAAACCCAACCATGGTTATGTGATGGAATGCTCTATGTATTGGTTGTAATTATTGATTTTTATAGTTGAGATTCTTGTGTATGAGACACTTGACTTAACCATTATTTTTGGTCATCGATCAGTTATCCTTGGTTATTTTCTAGTCGCCATGATGGGACTAAAATGTGGATTTATTCTTGATTATGTGATGATGAGACATGTTTGACTCAACCATTTTTGGAGTCTTCAATCAGTATGATTGAGATATATTTTGGTTATTGAGAACCATTAGATACTTGATTATCAGTGATACTTCAGTTGCCAAAAGAAAGTTGTTGTGTTCATGATTTTCTATGGATGTTTGCTCATGGAGATTTGATGATTTTATTCATATTTGATTATTTTATTATGGATTATCTTTTGTGATTTTGAGATTTATGATTCCATGAGCATTAGGGTAGGATATATGCATGTAGTGATGGGAAGTGGCTTGCAATGGGGGCCAAGTCCCTAGGAGGCTGCCAGGGTAACTCATTGTAAGTTGGATTAATAAGTGATAACATTCACACCTAATACTAACTGAATGAACCTAAAAAGTTAAGAGTTTTGTTCTTTCCCATGCCTTGTGTGCTTGTATAGGCTAGGATGGGAGTAGTGAGAATGTATGGTTGCGACCTTGCATTTCGTAGTATGCCTCGTCAGTATGAGAGGATACTAGTGGCTGCATGAGATCAGTATGGACCCATGGAGTTTAGCTAACTGCCAGGGTAACTTGTATGTGATAAATGCGATGACACTTTCTCGCTTGCATAGTAGGTTCCTACATGTCATTGTGTGCCTCTGGGGATTAGATGTCAGATTTTGTGTTTGGAACCGTTGAGTTAGTATACTTTGATGATTTCTTGGACTTATGGAGATTTGTGCTATGTGTTTTGGATAGGCTATTTGGAACTTGAGATTATCTCCTTAGCACGGTGGGAGTGGACCACTTAGGTACCACACAGTCGGGTGGTAGTGTATTTTCCACTCTTATCATTTGAGATTCATTGAGACATCATGGCTGATGTGTCCTTCATGATGGTGGATATGTATCCTTTCATTGATGATTAGCCTATGTTAGATGATGTTATCTTATGCTTTTATTTGCATGTTAGATTACTTTCTACATATGATGTTGTATATGTTAGGAGTGACATTCCTACTATGTTGATATCGACGATCTCTTTGGTGATTTGGGATGTTACGCACAGAGGGATGGCTAGGATCCACGATGGTCTAATGATGCTATTAACAGTTGGGAGGAACCGTGCACTTAGTTTAATATTTTTGATCTTTATGATGGATGTATATGTTTTCTATGATGATATATCATGTGATTATCTTTACTTTGATGTATCATGGATTAGAATAGGATGATGTACCTTATTCTACATATGGATATTCTTTTGAGCTTTTCATACCCTGTGACATGTATAGAGGATGAATGAACATTTGAGATGTAATGTATAAAAATTGGACTTATCATTATTATTTCATGTGGATGTTGTACTAGATGGATTCATGTATGTAATTCAACATTAAGGGATCTTTTAAGAATGCAATTTGTTATGTATGTTATGTTTACTTTCAGATGGACATTGCTATTGCTTCCATTTTTGTGCATAAGTTATATGTGGTATTTACTTTCATGGAACAAAAAAAAAAATGCTACCAAACTTAGTGAAATTCTAGGTTAATTCTTTGGATCCCTTGGCAAGGCATTACATTTGGTATTAGAGCCCGAGTTTCTACATTGGGAGCTCTAGGTATTTTGGAACAACTAGAACTTTGAACTATTAAGTGTATCTCTTCAACTTGAAACTAGGTGAACTGAGATAAAAATTGAATGGTTACTTGAATATTTTTCATACTTCAACACTTAGTTTCAAAACTGGAAATTTTACTTAAACTTGAACAGAGAACTGAACTTAGTATATTGCAACATGTGATTGTAATTGTACTTGCACTGTTGTAGGATGGTATCTGGGACTAGGTCTTTTGTTAGAGGCCATGGTAGAGGCCATGGTAGAGGTCATGGTCATGGCAGAGCTATCAATGTCCATGAGTCTGCCCATGAGGGATCGGCTCATGTAGAGAGCAGGGAATAGCACTCTAGTAAGCAACAAGAAGACCAAGCTGAGCCTGAAGAGGTTGGTTTGAGATAGATGATGCAGACTATTCTAGAACATCTACCTCTTGTTCAAGAACAACCTAAAGTGCATCACAGAGCAAGAGCATAGACCTAGATCTAGAAGTCCTCAGAAGGATCGTCAGAGGTCCATTTTGTCCACTTAGATGAAGGATCTTTCAAGATCCAAGGTCAAGCCTTTCAATGGGCAAGGTTCTGGTTATGTGGCCAAGCAGTGGCTTATTTCCCTCGACAAGATTTTTGCCATGCAGGAGTTCGACAGCAATGTTAAGGAAAGATTTGCAATCACTAATTTAAATAATTTTGGGGCCACTTGGTGGACGATTGAGGAGAAGAAGATGGGAATCTATATGAGCAGTGTCACATGGAAACTATTCTTAGAGAGTTTTTGGGAATGATTCCTACCAGAGGAATGGAAACAACAAAGGGCTGATGAATTCCATAATCTTAGATAGTATACCTTGTCAGTGATCGAGTATGAGTGTAAGTTTTATGAGCTCATGTCTTTTTCAGGGTTCAGTGAAAATTCAGCTCAGTTGACACAACATTTTATTAGGGGTTTGAATAATCGTATAATTGGGGGAGTTAAGGTATTTGAGCCAAAAACCCTTAAGGATGCATTACATCGAGCAATCCTTGTTGAGAAAAGTGTCAACCTTGGTCAAGGTGGTTTTGTAGGAGTGCCAGCAGTATCAGGATCTAAGGGAAACTACAATTTAGGTGGTAACAAGAAGTTTTCTTTCCCTAAGGGGAAATAGTATCAGCAGTAGTCTCAGCAGACACAACAACAAAAGGGATCAAACTCTTAGGTTCAGGGTGGCGGTAAAGGTTCTAACACCAAGAACAACCGCAATACTCAACACAATAAATAGAATTAGTCCAATCAGCTAGCTCAGAGTAGCCAATCTTTTGTTAACAGGAACAATCGTCAGCAATCAAATGTACCACCTATGGGTAGAGGATCTGGTAGAAATACATAATGTTTTTCATGTGGTTAGATTGGAAATTATGCCACTCAGTGTCCTCAGTGAGCACCTCAATTTTTTGGACCTAGACCTACAGTTTTAGAGCCTATAGTTGGTGATGTAGGTAGAGCTCATAGAGTTTTTGCAGCAGTTGATCATCGTCAAGAAGATCATCAGGGAACAGTGCTTGAGACCACAAGTGCTATTAGAGGTATATCTCTTTCAGTATTGTTTGATTCAAGAGCTACAAATTCATTTATTTCACCATCTATAGTTTCTAAGTGTAAGCTAGATGAAGAAAAGCAAGATCATGGTTGGCAAGTGGAACTAGCCTCAGGCATTAAGATCTCCACAGACTCTATAGTTCATAAGTGCGGGCTTAGCTTAGGAAGCTTTGATACGGCAGTGGATCTTTGAGTCATACCCTTCGTTCCTATGATGTGGTTTTAGGCATGGACTGGCTTGGATCTCATAGAGCTAGTATAGATTGTAGGAAGAAGACTATTATGTGCCAAGATGACCAAGGGAATGAAGCGAAGATAGTTGGGATACCAAGGTCTATATCTCTGCGGATGATTTTTGCTATGCAATTGAAGCAGAGTTTTCGTAAGGGATGTTAGATATTTGCTATTATGGTAAATGATCTTGATGAGGAAGACCCTATGAGGGAGACTGTAGATCACCTAATTTTGAAGGAGTACGCAGATGTTTTTCCAAGTGAGATTTTAGGCATGCCTCTGAAGAGGGACATTGATTTTAGTATTGATCTGATTCCTGGAGTGGAACCTATCTCTAAAGCTCCTTATCGCATGACTACATAGGAATTGGGTGAGCTATGCCTTCAACTAGAGGAACTTCTAGCCAAAGGGAGCATTCAACCTAGTGTATCACCATGGGGAGCTCCAGTGCTCTTTGTGAAGATGAAAGACGATTCTTTGTGCCTTTGTATTGACTACAGACAGTTGAATAAGGTGACTATTAAGAACAGGTATCCTTTGCCTAGGATTGATGACTTATTTGATCAGATCAAGGGAGCTACAGTATTCTCCAAGATTGATCTTAACTCAAGATACCACCAGCTTTGCATTAAGGAAGCAGATATTCACAAGACTACTTTTTGAACTCGCCATGGGAATTATGAGTTCACAGTGGTACCTTTTGGGTTGACTAATGCTCCATCGATGTTCATGAGTTTGATGAATGGTGTGTTTCGATCTTATCTAGATAGCTTTGTACTCGTGTTTCTTGATGACATATTGATATATTCTAAGACCCAGAAGGAGCATGAGGAACACCTACGGTTGGTATTGCAGTGTTTGAGAGACAATCAACTTTATGCTAATGCAGCTAAGTGTGAATTATTCAAATTGAAGATTCAATATTTAGGGCATGTTATTTCAAGTGATGGTATTTCAGTGGATCCTGCAAAGATTCAGGCGATAATAGATTGGCCTACACTGACTAATGTGTCAGAGATTCATAGTTTCATGAGTTTAGCTAGTTATTATCGTAGATTTGTTTAGAACTTCTCTAGGATAGCACATCCTATCACTTCTCTTTGAAGGAAAGGAAAGAAGTTCATGTGGACAGAGAAATGTGAGGAATCTTTTCAAAAGCTCAAGGAGCTTTTGATCCGAAAGGTGATTTTATGGTGTGTACAGATGCTTCTCTTGAAGGGATTGGGGCAGTGTTGATGCAGAATGGATGAGTGATTGCATATGAAGCATGCAAGCTCAAGGATCATGAGTTAAATTATCCTACGCATGATCTTGAGTTTGCAGCAGTAGTTCATGCTTTGACAAGATGGAGACATTTCTTGTTGGGGCACAAATTTGAGCTACATAGTGATCATCGTAGTCTTTAGTACATTTTTACTTAGCCTAATTTGAATGCTCGCCAAAGGTGATGGAAGGAGTTTCTATGCGAGTATGATTTTGAGGTTAAGTACATCCAGGGTAAGGAGAATGTGTTGGTGGATGCTTTGAGTTGCAGGAGACATGTGGTATCATTGATGACTCTTAGTGTGGATTTGAGGAGTTGAATTCTTCAGGCACTTCCTACGGATTCATGGTATTAGGAAGTGTGCAGAGAGATTGATTCAGGGAAACCTTTGGAAGGTACATTTGCAAGTTATGTTTGAGAATAAGATGGTCTTTTAAGACATCTAGGGAGGATTTATGTGCCATTTTTGGATGAGCTTCACACCTTGATACTGGCAGAAGCCCATCGTACACCTTACTCAACACATCCAGGTGTCAAGAAGATGCATGCTGATTTGAGACGTTTGTTCTTTTGGTCTGGGATGAAGCGAGATATTGCCAATTTTGTGGCTAGGTGCCTTGAGTGTAAGAGAGTTAAGGCAGAACATCAGCACCCAGTTGGACTTTTGCAGAAAATCTCATTCCTTCTTGGAAGTGGGATATCATCTCCATGGACTTTATTGTAGGATTACCTATGACAGTTCGACGTCATGATGCTATCATGGTCACCGTTGATCGGTTGACTAAGGTGGCACATTTTTCACTGATTAGGTCTTCCTACACAGTAGTTTCTATAGCTAATGTCTTCATGAATGACATTATGAGATTACATGGTATTCTTAGAAAGATTATTTCTGACAGGGATCCTGTATTCACATCTACATTCTAGACATCGCTGCAGCATGAGCTTGGAGCATAGCTAATTTCAGTTTGGCATATCATCCAGAGACTGATGGTTAAATAGAGAGGATGAATCAGGTTTTGGAGGATATGTTACGGATGTATGTGATGGATAGGCAGACACATTGGGAGGACTATCTCTACCTAGTGGAGTTTTCTTACAACAACGGGTATCACAGTTCTATTGGCATGGCACCATTTCAGGCATTATATGGACGTCCTTGCCATACACCATTGAGTTGGTACAGTCTTGAGGATCACATCTTGTTGGGTCCTAAGATGCTTTGCGATATGAAGCAATAGGTAGTGCGTATTCATGAGCATTTGACTACGGCACAGGATAGGCAAAAGAAGTATGCTGATGCTCATAGGAGTAATAAGCAGTTTGCTATGGGTGATAAGTTTTTCTTGAGAGTGCGACCACAAAAGAGTCCAATCTGATATGGAAAGGGTTCTAAGTTAGCACCTCGCTTTGTGGGACCATTTGAGATTCTAGAGAGGATTGGCTTGGTTTCTTACCGCCTTGCTCTACCACCCAGCCTAGCTCGCATTCATGATGTTTTTCATGTTTCAGTGCTTTGGCAGTATATTTCTAATATTGTACATGTTCTTGATTGGAATGCATTGCAGGTACAGGATGGGTAGCTGGCTTTGGAGCTGGTTCGTATTCTAGAGCAATGGGAGTTGACCCTTAGGGGTCGAACCATCGAGCAGGTAAGGGTCCAATGGGACCCTATTGATGATTCTTCAGCTACATGGAAGGATGCAGCTAGATTGAGGGAGTTATATCCCTATTTTTTTGTAGGCTTCTAGGAGTAAGCCTAACCCAAGGGGGGGTGGATGTAGTGCCTACCCTCGTTCACATCTTTCTAGACATATTGTTGCTATTATTTTAGACTAGTTGTATGTTGATGGATTAGTGGTATTTGTTTTGAGACTATCAGATATTATGTTATGGATTCAGTGGTTTTATGGTGAGATCATTTAGACTTTACATTTCATGCATACATGATGATCATTATATATTTTTCATTTATTGTTGATGATTAGTTGGATGGTTTAATATCTCATGTGTTTTATTATGGATACTTACCCCATACTTGCATGTGTATGGTGTGCGTGTTTTCTTATTGTATGGTGTTTTTGATGTGGTTAAGGAAGGGAGTCATAGTCACCTGCTTAGTCGAGATCTAAATGATGCATCACTTCCTGCCATTGTCTATTTAGCTTATCATTATATATATTGTATGTACATACATGGTTTTTCTGCAGGTTGCAGGTACCGGGTATCGACTTCTATGAATTGTCAGGATGAGCGTACCCTATTATACTATCTCAATGATAAGAGAAGGGAGATAAATTCTCAAGTCCAAATCCCAAACCTTTAAGCCAATTATCCTAGTGAGGTAGGACAAGTATCTAGATATTTTACCCACTGAATGTGTCGGATGACATAATTCATGATTTTTAACCCTTTAGACTGATTTTGTGTGATTTGCTATATGATGGGTTTTCATATTTTGTCTTGGAGGTCTATGGTGAAATTTCTATTAATTAAGTCTTAATAAATAGATTTAATTAATAAATTAATTATTTGAGAAAAATTAATATAAAATATCATGTTATTTGATATTTTGATTATAATTAATTAAATGAGAATTAATTGAGGAAAAAGAATTAAATAAAAGAAAATTAGAAAATTAAAATTAATAATAATTATAAAATAATAATAAAGTAATAAATAAATAATAATAATAAAAGTTATAAAAATTAAAATGAAAGTTATAAATATT
Organism: Cupressus sempervirens; assembly: GCA_028749045.1. Classification (NCBI taxonomy): domain Eukaryota; kingdom Viridiplantae; phylum Streptophyta; class Pinopsida; order Cupressales; family Cupressaceae; genus Cupressus; species Cupressus sempervirens. The sequence continues at coordinate 324,236,374 of CM053784.1, forward strand.
TAAATAGAAATTATATAAAAAGTGAATTGGAGTTATAAGCTTGCATGGGAGTTAACACACTTTTCTATTTCTCATGTGTCAACAACACAGAGGTTTGTGCATCAATTAAGCACATGGTGTCTATAGCCCTATGGCTCATCAAAAAGGTTGGAAAAGACCCATGCTTAGTTGGTGACACCTTCTAGCTGTTTCTAGAGGCATTCTAGATGTTTCCTAAGAGCTCTTTATATTCAGGCATTCATAGAAGCTTAGATAGAGCATTTTGGAGTGCAATTTGGAGCATTAGAGGATTCGAGAATTCTGAAGAAGGGAGCTTGCTTTGCGGGTTTTCTGACGAAGAGTGAACTACCATCAGAATTTGCATAGATTCTTGTGATTTTTCTTATGCTATTTATGCATCATGCATTCCTTGTCTTCTTCGTGTCTTTCATATGTCTTCTAAGAAATTTTATATTTTTATTTGTATGCATTCTCTATATGGGTAGTCTAATTTATTTGAGAATTTAATATGCATAAATCTGAAAAGAAACGGGGCTAGGGTTTAAATTTGTAGCCAAAACCATTAGATGATTTAATGGATAAATTTTGAGACCAAATAGTTTATAGGAAAATTTTGGAAATTGAGATTTTTAAATAAATTGTGTACATTTTCATTGTAAAATATACATGTTTATAATTTTTGCATCTACATACATACATACATACATACATACATATATTTGCATATATATATATATATATATATATATATATATATATATATATATATATATATATATATATATATATATATATATATATATATATATATATATATATATATATATATATATATATATATATATATATATATATATATATATATATATATATATATATATATATATATATGCTGCGATATTTGATTCTACAAGTATATTTAAATACACATACATATATATACATATATATATATATATGCATATATATACACATTGGATTATCGTACTTTATAATCGCAGTGAAAAATATATATATAAAAATCGCATTGCGATTTGTATGGGATCAACGTTTGAAAAATGTTATTGATATCATTCTTTTTTATAAAATAAATTATAAAGGGGCGGATGGACTTATTTCCCCCCCCTCCCCCCCACCTCTGTCAACATTATTATAACTGCGGTATCGCAGGGTACTGCGAGATTGCAGTGTACCTGCGATCGGCAAAGTACCTGCGACTTGCAGCGTACCTGCGATCCGTAGGTGATACATGTGCTGACGGTATTTTTCTTTCGTGCAATTTGCGGTTTTTTTTAAAAAATGAACATTGTTAAACAATATTTCATATGTTATGAATTTTGGCTTTTCAATGTTGCATTGTTATTAAATTATTAAATGTTATATATATGTATTTATTTATGCATGTATATATATATATATATATACATATACATATGTATATAAGTATATATATATATGTATATACATTATCAATAATAAATAATTAATATATTAATTGATGTTTGGAATTTAAAGAGAAATTCTTTAATAACAAGATATTTTATAATGGTGAGCAATATAGATTCAATATAATCTTTAATTTAGAAAGATGAATATGGAAGGAATTTCAAATATTATTTTTAAAATGATGGGGGTCTAAATGGAAATATAAGAGACATTTAGAACATTTAGAAAATTGAGTTTAATGGTAGAAACTTTTACAAAAACACTTGGGCTAGGTTAAACGTGAAGTTTCTCCACTTGACAATTAAATTGGGAAACGTAAATTGAGACTTTTGCATTTAAATTTAAGTTGTAAACTTGGCAAAACCAAAACATGTGTTTTCATTGTGCATTCTTTATGCTATTGTTTTGGGTTTTGGGTTGACTAGTGTTGACCAGTTATAGGATGTCTTCCAGAGGCTTGGGAGTTATGTGATTATGATGTCATGATGATGTTTTAATCTTGATCTTTATAAACCCAACCATGGTTATGTGATGGAATGCTCTATGTATTAGTTGTAATTACTAATTGTTATAGTTGAGATTCTTGTGTATGAGACACTTGACTTAACCATTATTTTTGGTCATCGATCAGTTATCCTTGGTTATTTTCTAGTCGCCATGATGGGATTGAAATGTGGATTTATTCTTGATGATGTGATGATGAGACATGTTTGACTCAACCATTTTTGGAGTCTTCGATCAGTATGATTGAGATATATTTTGGTTATTGAGAACCATTGGATACTTGATTATCAGTGATACTTCAGTTGCCAATAGAGAGCTGTTGTGTTCATGATTTTCTAAGGATGTTTGCTCATGGAGATTTGATGCTTTTATGCATATTTGATGATTTTATTATGGATTATCTTTTTTGATTTTGAGATTTATGATTCCATGAGCATTAGGGTAGGAGATCTACATGTAGTGATGGGAAGTGGCTTGCAATGGGGGCCGGGGCCCTAAGAGGCTGCCAGGGTAACTCATTGTAAGTTGGATTAATAAGTGATAACATTCACACCTAATACTAACTGAATGAACCTAAAAAGATAAGAGTTTTGTTCTCGCCTATGCCTTGAGTGCTTGTACAGGCTAGGATGGGAGTAGTGATAATGCATGGTTGCGACCTTGCATTTCGTAGTATGCCTCGTCAGTATGAGAGGATACTAGTGGCTGCATGAGATCAGTATGGACCTATGGAGTTTAGCTAACTGCCAGGGTAACTTGTATGTGATAAATGCGATGACACTTTCCCGTTTGCATAGTAGGTTCCTACATGTCATTGTGTGCCTCTGGGGATTAGATGTTAGATTTTGTGTTTGGAACCCTTGAGTTAGTATACTTTTAGGATTTCCTAGACTTATGGAGATTTGTGCCATGTGTTTTGGATATCCTATTTGGGACTTGAGATTATCTCCTCAGCATGGTGGGAGTGGACCACTTAGTTACCACGTGGTTAGGTGGTAGTGTATTTTCCACTCTTATCATTTGAGATTCATTGAGACATCGTGGCTGATGCATCCTTCATGATGGTGGATATGTATCCTTTCATTGATGATTAGCATATGTTAGATGATGTTATCTTATGCTTTTATTTGCATGTTAGATTACTTTCTACATATGATGTTGTATATGTTAGGAGTGACATTCCTACTATGTTGATACCGATGATCTCTTCGGTGATTTGGGATGTTACACACGAAGGGATGGCTAGGATCCACGATGGTCTAATGATGCTATTAATGGTTGGGAGGAACCGTGCACTTAGTTTAATATGTTTGATCTTTATGATGGATGTATATGTTTTCTATGATGATATATCATGTGATTATCTTTACTTTGATGTATCATGGATTAGAATAGGATGATGTACCTTATTCTACATATGGATATTCTTTTGAGCTTTTCATACCCTTAGACATGTACAGAGGATGAATGAGCATTTGAGATGTAATGTATAAGCATTGGACGTATCATTATTATTTCATGTGGATGTTGTACTAGATGGATTCATGTATGTAATTCAACGTTAAGGGATCTTTTAAGAATGTAATTTGTTATGTATGTTATGTTTACTTTCAGATGGACATTGCTACTGCTTCCATTTTTGTGCATAAGTTATATGTGGTATTTACTTTCATGGAAAAAAAAAAAAATGTTACCAAACTTAGTGAAATTATAGGTTAATTCTTTGGATCCCTTGGCGGGGCATTACATGTGGTGACTTTAGCTATAGAGTCAACCTTAGCTAATGTATCTTGTGTAGCTTGCTCTTTGGGTTGTCCACTTGTGGCTATAGGGATGACTAAAGATGTTTCTTGTGTTGCCATCTTATTCCTAGTCAATTTAGCTACTACTTTTGTTGTTCATCTACACTAACCAATACTGGATTACTGCATAATTGGGCTTGTAGAGTTGTTTTGTCAAGGATATTTTCGAGATTCTCTACAATCAATGGATTTATGTTTTGACCAAAATTTTTAGAAACATTCTTTACTTTTATTATTTCTCCAAGTGTAGAAGTGTCATGTGGAGGACTTGGAGGTGGCAACTGTATGTCTTGCACACTCTATTTTGTTTGCTACTCTTCAGTAATTTCCATATCATCCTTTTGTGTTTCCTTCTCCATTGTATCTACCTTCTCTTTCTCTCCTTCTCCTTCCTTTTCATTGTCATCCTCCTCTCCATTATTTCTCCCTTCAAAGGGATCGTCTTCTACTTCTTTTATAGTTGTGAGGCCATAGATTAATTTCCACATTTGTGTGGACTTTTTCACAACATCCTCAATCTTATTTTGGAGAATATTGAATGTTCTATATTTGGGTGTAAATTTTCTCTCATGCTTCTTATTTTCCTTTCTTATTTTCCCTTTAATGAGCTCAGGCATTACTCAAGCCAATGTTGACTCTCTTATTTCTTTCTCCATATTAAGGCAATAATGCCATTTATTTTCAACAATAGAATATAACTCCTCAGGCATTGAATTTCCAAGTTCAAGTGGAGTGTTCTTAAACTTAGCCATCATAGTGTAGATAGATTCTTCAACTATGTTTTGTTCTTCTCTACTTAACTTATTAAAATCAATGCCTTTTAAGCCAAACAATTCTGCATTATCTCTAATGTGATCACATATATTTTCTAAATCAGACTTTTTGGTGTGACTTATCACTCTAAATTTTCCATTGTCATTAGATTCAATCCTTTCCTCATTTGATTTAGAAGGTGCAACATACTTTTTTCTTAGCTTCTTCTTAGCTAGACCTTCTTTCTCAGTAGCCTTTTTCTTTTCCTACTCCTTAGCCTCCTTTTTTGTAGCTATTGTACTTTCCCTTGTAGTAGGCTTAGCTAGACTTGGCTTGGCTATGTTCTTGCCTCTAGGCTAAGCTGCAGGCTATTTTGAGCTTTTCTTTTCTTTTGCTCTGGCTCGATAGGTGACTCCTTAGCTTGTTCTTCCTCCTCAGCACCTTCTTCTTCTTCAGCATCTTCACCCATGCCTTCTGTTAAGTCAAGTGGCCCTTGGCTTTGTTCTTCTTCTTCTTCATCATCATCATCTTGTTCTTCTTCTACTTTAGTAGTCCCTTCAACAAATTTTTCCTTTAGCTTCTTGACCAATTTATCTTTCTTCTTTAGGGTTGAAACACTCTTTAACTCCATCTCTACCTTGGATTTCACAACATCAAAATTGCCAAAGTGTTTTGTACTTTTATCAATGTCTTCTACAAGCAATGTTGTGATTGATGTTGACGCCTCATCAATGCTAATTTCATAACCAAGTGGCCTTACCCATCTAACCCTTGGTACTACTACTTCAATGTATGTATAATTAATGTCAACTAAGAAAAAAATATCATTGATATGTTGATCCACTAGAGAAATTGGTATTCTGAGCCTTTGCTTCATAAACTTCTTAAAGTCTTCAAAATAAGTTGTCATTAAGTTTTCAAAATTTGCTCCCATATGCTCTATATACTCATTAACTTGTACTTTTATAGACCTATTTGCTTTCCAACTTATTTTACCAAAAGAGGGAATTCATTCTGTACATAGAAAATATGCATATCAAAATTCATCCAAACTTACACTGAGCACTCATGGATCTCCTTATTGCTCCTAAATTCTCCATAATCTGCTGCAATTGCAGTTCTGCTAGATCATATGTATGATCTTTCTTGACAAGTTTGTAACCTACATCAACTACAATGCATGGGACACTATTTAGTTAACTTGATTGGTAGAATTTATGGGATATAATCTTAATAGAAAATTCTATAAGTGGATCTGTAATTGTGTCTATTATCATGCTTTTTTTGTTCCACTTAGCCCTAGTGTTTTTCTCTATGGCTTCATTTGAATCACTCCTCAAGGTTTTTGGCTATTCTAGGGTTAGGTACCCTATTACCCTATGTATGATTCTATTTGAAAAATTTATGGGTCCACCCTCCAAACATAGGCATCTTTCATGAATTTTTCTCAACTCTATTCTTATCCATTCAATTTTGAAAATTGTGGAGAAATCTAGGGCATAGGTTAAGCCCTCTCTCTCAACAATCTAGAATTCCTCCTTTAATACTCCATCTTCACAAAGTTCTTCATAAGCTTTCCTAATCTCCATGTCACCTATTGCTCCAACTTTACAATTATAACATTTTCTAACATCTTGCACCATAGCAACCTTAGGTGAGATAATAAACAAATCACCGATATGGTCATTTTTATAAGTGACTTCAGGAATTGGTTTGAAATCTAGTTGTTTTACTTGATTACTGACCAACTAAAACTCAAATAGTTCTTTTTCTTTAGGATTCCTAGAGCTAGATTCCATTTTTGAAAATTAGGGTTTCAAAATATAGAAATTTTGTAACTGTGTAGCTCGGCACTTGAGTACGTACCTTAGATTGTCAAAACAATGCTGAATCTTTCCTAGAATCTTCACAAAAGCATCAATCTCTACTTGGAAATCATTTTTGTGCTCTTCTTGATCTCCCTCTATGTTTTCAATGATGAGAAATGTTCGACAAACTTGACTTTATACCCTTTATTTTATAGCATTTAATGCTTAGTACATATCCAACTGTCCATTCAACTCCTTATACAATTCTGCTTTACTCAACCTCCATTGATTTTCTAACACTCGACATCCACTAGAGTTTCCCTTACTCAGCTTCAATAAGAATTTTTCCTTTTTACTCAACAACCATTACACACTCATCTTTCACTGACTTTGGTAGACAACTCAACATATACTAGGATTTCACTCGGCATCTAAAGATAGCTTTCTTTACTAGACAATAGTGTGAATTTTTTTGAAGTTTTAACCTTGCATCTTTATTCATGCTGATCTAACCTTTTCAATGCTAACTTATTCTAGGAACTAATGTATGATAAATCATTTAAATATCAATCCCACATACCTTCTTTCTTAGTTTGATGAAGTATTACCACTTGACCTTTTAGGTGAAATGATCCCTTCATTTGATGTGCTACCTCCATCTTTCTTCTTCCATGTCTTATTCATCTGTCCTCTAATATGCTCAACATCTACCTTACCTTTTCCCTTATTTGTGTCAAAGTTAGGTGCCTTTGTCCTTGTTGAGTAGTGCTTGTTGATGTGACCAATCTTCAAACAACTAAATCATGTAGTTTGGCTCAACCATCTATTGTAGCTTCCACTAAAATGTGTTCTTATGCAATTCTCAGGGATGTGTCCATACTCTTGACAGTAGTGATAGCTATGTCTTGTGTTGTAGTACTAATTATAGGAATTTTCATAGCTTCTTCCTTTCTTTGATGACCATGTGGGCTTGGATCTACATTCAAAGGCTTTATGTCCATACTTTCGACAATTGTAGTAGTGTCCTTTAAATCTTGGTTCTTTCATTGTCCTTTTTTTGTATTCATTGTCCTTGTTGTACATTCATGTGCTTGATGAACTTGTAACAATTTTTTAGCTTAGCATTCTGACTACCATTCTTGTTCCTATAAACATTAGCTATATTTCCTTTCTTACCACAAAAATGACAAGTGGGTTTGGAGTTCTTACCTTTTTCATTCCTTTGTTCATTAGTTTCAGATGACTCACCTTCCTCAATATTTGTGTAGCCCAAACCTGATGTGTCTCTACTAGATCTAGGGGATTTTAGTAGTTTCTCAAAGTACTTGATAGCTTCATTTGGCTTGTTGAAGCTTTAACCAAATTCCTTCTCTCTTTTTAGGTCATTCGGTAGTTGCTCATTTTTCAATTTCAATGTAGTTATTTCAATGTCCTTGACATTCAACTCATGATGGGCATTCATCATTTGGCTCAAGGTATCCAACTACATGTTTGAGATCCTTGACAGCTCTACTAAATTTTCTTCTAATCTATTTGAAAAAATTCTTTTGTCTTCTTTGATCATGCCCTTATCCTCAATGGCTTTCTTCTTTTGTTCAGTTACTCCACATAACAATATTGCTTGTGATTCTTGCTTCAACTTGAGATTTATAATCTCTTCAGCTTGTGCTCTATTGTTGTCCATGAGATTTGCAATTGCTGCATCAAACTCACATGAGTTACCATTTTCAAATAACTTTGTGGTGTCAATCTCCTTGTATTGAGTGTCATTATCAGCTGTGGAAATTTCTTTCCTTCTCTTTAGCAAACTCCTTAAGGCATTTATGGCTTCATCTAATTGTTGTAGTAAGAGGTGTATCTCAATCTCCTGATTCTCAATGGTTTTTCCCAACTTGTAGACTTCAATCTCAAGATCTTTTGTCCAAGATGTAAGGCTTCTCTTGATGAGAACTTAGCTCTTACACCAACTTTTGGAAATTGACAAGTGGGAAATATACTTTTGAGAGGTGGGGGGGGGGGGGGTGGGTGAATCAGAAGTGTTAAAATTTAACCAATAAAACTTCTAAATTTAAAAAATTGCATGCATAAACATATGAAAATAATATATAAAGTAAATGCACCCACATAAACACTTGACACCAAATATGATTACCTAGAAACCCTTCAATGAGAAGGTAAAATTGGGGTGGGGATGAAACCGACAACTTTTCACTACTGCAGTAATAAAGTTCACCTATTAAGGTTACATATTTTTAACCATTCCCATGATCTTCCCCATGAAAGGCTTTCCCTATTAAAAGCTTACAAGTATTGTTAGATCCTACCTTGTTAAAGGATTTTAACACTATTAGAAGTGTACCTAGCTAAAGGATTTACAAAGCATTCACTTAGAATGTCACCCTATTAAAGGCTTTATATAATGGCTACTAAACCAACCTATCTCTGTAGGTTTTCATTATTCTAATACAATTGTTAGAAAGTATAGTAGAATGTTTGACTTGATTACTTGGAATCTACCATTGCTAATTTTAGATCCTTGTTCTATCCAATTTGATCCTCACTGATCTAGTGTGAAACTATTGTGACCTTGATTCTCTATTCTGCTAACTAATTCTACAATGTTGTCTTTCTTCTAAGTCAATTCACCCCTTTCACTTCCTTCAAACTTCACTAGTATTCTCTCCTTGCATGCATTATCTTCTTGCACACTCTCTCATACATTACTGAACTATGGGGTTTTTACATCCTTAAAAGGATTTCATGACTTAGGGTTAGGTATGAATCTATGATTGAGATTCATCCATCTTTCCCACTCAAATCTTTCCATTTTTTTGATTGGTTGCATGTTGATTGCATGGGGAATTCAAATAGATTCATTCTTATCTTTTAATCCTTTGAGATTTATCCTTATGTTGGCCCAAAAATAGTTTACATCTAAGTTTTTGAAGGCATAAACTCTTATGTTCATTTTATGTTACTTGGCACTTATTGATTACTGATGCTCAACACATGCTAAATTCTGTCTTTCTTGACACTTGCACTTTGCTCGACATCTATTAGTTACTCGGCATTTGAAACTTTCTTGACATTGTATATTTGCTCGACATCTGAATGACTCAACACTTGTTGAATTTTTGGCTCACCACATATTGTAACTCAACATCTATATTATTCTCCACATCAACTTAGAAAATTGCTTAAGTGTGTTGACACTCAATTGTCAAAACCAATCTGAGATCAACAGAGCCCACTGCCCAAACATGCACTTCTAATTACAAGAAGAGTTCACTATGAAAACAAGTAATTAGACTTTTAGAATATAGATACTATAACTTCTTCCTTGACTAATTTCTAATCTTGGGCTTGATCTTGGATAACAAAGAAGCTCATATAAAAATTTGAATATATCACTTTCATAAAAGTTTGCATGAAATCACAATTACAAGATGGCACTTGCAATCACCATCACTTGCACTTCTTATCGCAAGATGTCCTTTGCAAAAATATCATGCCTTTACACAAATTGTTGTTGGATCAGCTAAGACCACAATCTACTTTTCCATCTTAGAGTAAAAATCTAGGATGTCAGCCCTAATTGGACAAGTAATTTTTTTGTAAATAAAATAATTATTTCCTTCAATTTTGTTGTCCTATTTCACTTCAAATTTCACTTCAAACATGATTATCTCTGTTTCATATAGTTTATACTAACTTCTAAGGTTATACACATCATCATAAACATGTATATTATCTCTAGCTAGCTTTTCTAGTCATAATATGATGTGAGCAACGAGTTATAAACAAAATAATACATTGCTATAAACCAAATTCTCTACTTAGACAATTTTTTGATTACCAAATACTAAGTTTCTTTATCTCTGAGGTTTCATGTAAGCATGTACATCATGTGTTTCCATAAATGACAATAATTACATAATTATATTAGCCAATTTTCAACATAAACTACCTAGGACACTGAACTTATCGAACATATGAACCTCCTTGAACCAATGGAACCATTTTAAAATAGGTTCAATAAGGTTCAAAAACAAAGAGGGACTAATATATAAACCTCAAAAAAGGCCTACGCGCTATGGTGGGGTAGGAGGAAAATGGTTATGTGAATGGCTTATTGGGAAAGTTATAGAAAATCAAGGTGTCAACTACAAGTAGTTTCATTAATTTGACAAGGGCATCATCTTTGAAAGTGAGATGATCAAAATTGGCATTTTCATCCTTATGATAGATGTCTCTATCTCAACATATAAAATTACCTCAAAAAACAAGTGAAAAATTATTAAATGTATAGAAAATGAGAAGATCATTCACCTATAATATTTTTTAAGGAAAAAAATATAATTTGGTGGAAAAAGCGATAAGATATGTGGCTCCATATTATGGCTATTCCATTGTCCACTAGTGAAACTCTTAACATTAAATATGAAGATCTTAAAATTAAAAAAGATAACTATCAGAGATATATTTGTGTTTTAGTGATAAGAAATATACAATTGAATTTTAAGAAAAAAAATAGTCTTAAATGTATATGATTAAATAAAATAAACAAGATTAATAGTTGTAGCTATATAATTCTAGTATTACTGGTTATGTTAAACAAAATTTTCAATAAAACAAGTATGGAGTAACATAAATGGATCATCTTCTTGATCCTATTATGACTTAATATGACTTCATCCCATCATTACTTAGATGATATTATGCATGAGATCTTTACTCAATCACCAATAGATAATATAATTTGTAGTTATAGATTTATTCATACTTAGTTTGGTATCAATAGTTTCAATTGAATGCAAAAATAATTTCTTGTGTGAATTCAAGATATAAATGATTATATTAATTTTACACAACTATTATACAAGTGTGTATGATGGGGACACAACCCAACAACATAATAGACACAATAGAAAGGGGGAATTATATTAACTGAGAAAATAAGCTGGTACAAACAGTGCAGAGAAAATAAACTTCAAAACATGCCCTACGGGCTTACAATAGCATAAATCTGGAGAATATTTCTCCTTTTAGCACCTCCTCTCAAGCTCCAATCCGAACTACCTTTTACAATGCCAGAAATCTCCTTAAATAGACCTCGGAGGGTTAAGGACTAGGAGTACATTCTAGAAAGTGCTAGTAGGCATGCACTGACAAAATAGAAGGTTCTGGAAGCTGCGTTAGAAGTCAGTGCAATTCTAGAAGAATCTAGAAACGGTAGCTGAACTTTCGAGAGGCATAACTTTTGAACCGTAGCTCCGATTGACAAACTGTTTACATTTTCGAAAAGCTCTCAAAGTGCTCTATAGCCCTATACACAAGCTTCACTTGTCCCCCATTTTTTGACCCTTTTCGATGTCATTTAATGCCCCAAACCTAACTTTGAAGCATTCTTAGGAGGTCTCCAAAACCCAAAAAACTGCAATAACTTTCAAACCGTGGGGCCTTTTGACCTGATTCTTTTTCTGGAATGCTCTAAATCTCAATTACATTCATTTGGCCAAGTCACACCTTCTAGGTCACCAAAATGATGGCCAAATTGCATGCTCCTATTTTTTTGGGATTTTCAAATGCACTGATAGTTGAACTATGAGAGTTGGAACCTTTATTTGAGCCAAAAGGGTATCCAAAAATGTAAAGACATGAAACAGAAACTAAGTCTAAGTACATTTTTTTGGGTGACACAGGATTGCCCTTATACCTCTGGATGCTCCTGCATCAGACACCCAGGGTAGATTGAAAAGTGACCCTGTCACTTTATGGATGGTAGAGGAAATCCCAAATGGGAAACCTCAGCTGCTGAAATCCAAGTTGAGTCCTCGATCGGTCATCCTTTCCATTTGACCAAATACTCTTCATACCGCCTGTTTCTGGTACTCCTACCCACGCGATGATCTAGAATGTCTTCTATCTCCTCCTTCTTAGAAGTAGGAATTGGACATGGCTCTAAAACCAGCTCTTCATTTGCACCATCATCATGATACTCTGTTAAATCTGCAATGTTGAAAATGGGAGAAATGTGAATACCATCTGGCAGCTCCACCTCATATGCATTTCCTGAGTTATGTTTCTCCAAAATTTTGCAGGGGCCAAATTTCTTCATTTTCAGCTTGTTGTAAGTACCAACTAGAAATCTTTCTTTTCGTAAGTGCACCATGACTAGATCCCCTACTTGGAATTCCTTATGTCTTCTCCTTGCATCAGCCCTAGCTTTATACTCTTGATTCATCTTGATAATGTGTGCTTGAACCTCCTCATGTAGATGCTTGATGTGTTCAGCAAATTCCCCAGCTTCAGCACTTGTTCTCTCCCCTTGTTCTATCTTCCTCAATTCTGGTGCAGTCCTTGGGCTATTTCCATATACAATTTGAAATGGTGATTTTCCAGTACTCCTATTTACAGAGTTATTATAAGCAAACTCTGCCTGTGGTAGAATCAAATCCCATCCCTTGGGCTTATCTCCAACTAAACATCTCAGCAAATTGCCCAGACTTCTATTTACCACTTTTGTTTGGCCATCAGTCTGTGGGTGATGCGTGGAACTGAATTTCAAGTCTGTTCTCAACTTCTTCCACAATGTCCTCCAGAAATACCCCACAAATTTAGTATCTCGGTCAGAAACTATACTCCTTGGAAGACCATGTAGTCTTACCACCTCTTTGAAAAACAAGTCTGCAATATGGACAGCATCATGAGTTTTGTGGCATGGAATGAAATGTGCCATTTTGGAGAACCTATCAACCACCACGAATACTAAGTCATTACCCCTTTGTGTCCTTGGAAATCCAAGAACAAAATCCATACTTATGTCCTCCCATGGCCTTGATGGAACAAGCAATGGCTGATATAGGCCAGTATTTTGACTAAACCCCTTGGCAACTTGACAAACCTGGCAACTCTGTACAAACTTCTTCACATCTTGTGTAATTTGAGGCCAAAAATAATGTTCTCTAAGAATGACAACGATCTTATCCCGACCAAAATGTCCTGCCATCCCTCCACTGTGTTTCTCCTTAATCAAATTTTCCCTCATGGAACTCCTTGGAATGCACAATTGACTACCTTTGAACAACATGCCATCCTGAATCAAATAATCTAACCACTTGGTTCTATCTATAGCAACAGGTTCTTTACAAGCTTTCCATGCTTCAGCAAAATCAGGATCCTCGAGGTACAAATTCTTGAGTTCATCAAACCCAACTACTTCAACCTGCATTATTGTAAGCAACAACTGTCTCCTACTTAATGCATCTGCAACCCTGTTAGATTTTCCACTTCTATGCTTCAACACAAATGTATAACTCTGCAAGAATTCTACCCACTTCATATGCCTCTGATTCAATTTACCTTGGCTATTTAGGTACTGTAATGCCTGATGATCAGTATACAAAACAAATTCCTTTGGCAATAAATAATGCCTCCATTTCTTTAAGGCCTAAACTATTGCATAGAACTCTTGATCATAAATAGAATACTTCTTCTTTGCATCATTCAATTTTTCACTAAAATATGCAATAGGCTTACCTTCTTGGCTTAATACAGCCCCAATAGCGCTACCACTAGCATCACAATCCACTTGGAATACTTTTCTAAAATCTGGAAGTGCCAACACAGGCTGTTCAGTCACCTTCTTCTTCAGCAATTCAAAACTTCTCGTAGCTGCTGCAGTCCATTTGAACTCTTTTCTATCCCCTCTTATTGTATTAGTTAGAGGTGCACATATGCCACTGAAATTCTTAATAAACTTCCTGTAAAACCTAACCAAACCATGAAATGATCTTACCTCAGTAGCAGACCTTGGAGTAGGCCATTCCAAGATGGCTTTTATCTTCTCTGGATCCATTTTGAGACCTTCAGGTGATATAACAAATCCCAAATAGACTAACTCCCTTTTTGCAAAGACACACTTCTTTAGATTAATTAACAGTTTCTCTTCCCTTAGCCTTTCAAGGACACTACGAATATGCAGTAAATGTTCTTCCAAAGTCTTGCTGAAAATTAAAATATCATCCAAATAGACAATAACAAATTTTCCCAAGAACTTCTTAAGTACCTCATTCATGAGCCGCATGAAAGTGCTTGGGGCGTTCGTCAATCCAAAGGGCATGACTAACCACTCATAAAGACCCTCCTTGGTCTTGAAGGCTGTTTTCCACTCATCTCCTTCTCGAATCCGTATCTAATGATAGCCACTCTTCAAATCTATCTTTGTGAAGTACTGAGCTCCGCTCAAGTAGTCCATAAGATCATCCATCCTTGGTAAAGGAAACTGGTACTTGATGGTTATCTTATTTATAGCTCGAGAATCTGTACACATCCTCCACTGTCCATCCTTCTTTGGTGCAAGTACTATAGGTACTGCACATGGACTTAGGCTCTCTCAAATCAAGCCCTTCCTCAACAGCTCCTAAACCTGTCTATGTAGCTCCTCTATTTCAGTAGGAGTCATCCTGTGAGCAGCCTTGTTAGGCAAACTAGCTCCTGGAATCAGATCTATCTGATGACTGATTTGCCTTACTAGTGGCAATCCATCTGGAACATTATCAGAGATAATATCTCCAAATTCCCCTACTAAATCTGAAACTTCAAATGGTATTTCACTACTACCTTCTTTATCTTTCCTAGGAATCAAAGCATAGCACATACGTTGATGTTTCATGCCATCTAAAAACTTCCTTCCTTCAACAAGACAAATCCTAGCACTGCTACATACCTTTTCACCTTCCTTTTTCATGGGCTTCAATTTGTGGCGAAATCCATCCTTTGTCAGAGAGTATGTGTTTGCATGTCCATCATGTATTGCATGTCTATCGAACTGCCATGGTCTACCCAACAATAGATGGCAAACATCCATCGAAATAACATCACAGAGAACTTCATCATGGTAACTCCCAATTTTGAATTTTACTAAACATTGTTCACTTACCAGGACCTTATGATCATCTTTTACCCAAGAAATCCGATAGGGCTAGGGATGTTTCTCCCTCTTGAGCTTCAGCTTAGAGACCATCTCTTCTGATACCAAGTTATCAGTGCTACCACCATCAATGATCACATCACAACATTTATCCTCACACTTGCATGTGGTACGGAACAAACTCCTCCGTTGTCCTGGTTCATTTTCACCACTTAGTAGGACTCTTTCATTTACCAAGGTCTCTCCTCTTTTTGCATCCTCCGAATGTGATGATTGTGCATCCTCATCCACATGAGCAACCCTAGCTTGGCCCTCAGCTCTCCTATCTGTCCTTCCTTGTCATTGAGGGCATTCAAAGGCATGATGACCTTCTTCATTGCAATGGAAATAGGTACCACGAAAGCCTCCTCTTCCTTGTCCACGTCCTCTACCTCTTCCTCTTTGATTTCCAAAGTCTTGATCACTGGAGCGGTTGAAACCCTCATTCCTCTGGTTCCTGCTAGTACCCTCATCTTCATTTTTCTTTTGAGTTTCATTGCGGCCTCCAAATGATCTACCTCTTCCCCTTCCTCCTTGACCACACCCTCTTTGTCTTCCTTCAAACCTTTTATTCAGCTTCTCTTCAACTCGTAGGGAAAACTGGTATGCTTCTTCAACGCTGGTCATTCTTACCAGACTTAATTCCTCCTGGATGCTAGGTCGTAACCCACTGATATAACGAGCCACCTTCTCCTTATTTGCTTCTGCATGCCCCACTCTAATCAGGAGTCGGTAAAACTCCTCTGTATATTCTTGGACTGATCTTCCTGCTTGCTTTAACCCATGCATCTTCTTAAACAGATCAAGCTCGTAGTCCACAGGAATGAACTGCTTCTTCAATTTGTCCACCATGCGATCCCATCCTATGATCTTCTCCTTTCCTCTTCTAAGTCTTTCCAGTTGAATCTCTTGCCACCAAATTTTGGCATGGCCTTTCAGTTTGGCCTTTACAAACTTAACCCTATCTGGATCCCTTATATCCTCATACTCAAAGTATTCTTCCAGTTCATTGATCCAATCGATCAACTCATCTGGTTTCAAATTTCTTGAAAATATACCCACTTCAATTGTAGGTATTTTCCCACACCTAGTAATGGCCCTAAAAAGCCTTTCCTCTACAGGATTCAGAACTTCCCCGTCAACTTTCATTACTTCCTCTTCATTGTCATCCTCACTATTGTCATCTGCGGCAATATTTGCTCCTCTACGAAGCTCCTCTTGCAATGCTTGTACCTATCTTTGGAGGGATCTAACCTCCTTAGGATCAATAGCTTTGTCCCTTCTGCCATGCTCTCTTCATGGAGGCATCTTCTAACTCGAACACACAACCACACAGTCCTGGTGCAAACTGCCTCACAGTCGGTGCTCTGTCTACACACTCAGGAAAACTGGCTCTGATACCACTTGATGGGGACACAACCCAACAACAGAATAGACACAATAGAAAGGGGGAATTATATTAACTGAGAAAATAAGCTGGTACAAACAGTGCAGAGAAAATAAACTTCAAAACATGCCCTACGGGCTTACAATAGCATAAATCTGGAGAATATTTCTCCTTTTAGCACCTCCTCTCAAGCTCCAATCCGAACTGCCTTTTACAATGCCATAAATCTCCTTAAATAGACCCCGGAGGGTTAAGGACTAGGAGTACATTCTAGAAAGTGCTAGTAGGCATCCACCGACAAAATAGAAGGTTCCGAAAGCTGCGTTAGAAGTCAGTGCAATTCTAGAAGAATCCAGAAACGGTAGCCGAACTAACTTTTGAACCGTAACTCCGGTTGATGAACCGTTTACATTTTTGGAAAGCTCTCGAAGCGCTCTATAGCCCTATGGACAAGCTTCACTCGTCCCCCATTTTTCGACCCTTTTTGAGGTCATTTAATGCCCCAAACCTGACTTTGAAGCATTCTTAGGAGGTCTCCAAAACCTAAAAAACTGCAATAACTTTCAAACCGTGGGGCCTTTTGACCTGATTCTTTTTTTGGAATGCTTTAAATCTCAATTACATTCATCTGGCCAAGTCACACCTTCTAGGTCACCAAAATGATGGCCAAATTGCATGCTCCTATTTTTTTGGGATTTTCAAATGCACTGATAGTTGAACTATGAGAGTTGGAACCTTTATTTGAGCCAAAAGGGTATCCAAAAATGTAAAGACATGAAACATAAACTAATTCTAAGTACATTTTTTTGGGTGCCACAGGATTGCCCTTATACCTCTGGATGCTCTTGCATCAGTGTAGGTATGCATGTAAATAAATTCACATAGTAAACTAATATACATATATACATGTACATATTCATACAATAATTATAATTAGTTATCCTTGAATCTAACCAAAGCTATTATATATGAAAAAGAGATACATGTTTACAAGGGGAAGAAAGAGAACATTTACATAGGTACCTCTTCTTCCCTTCAAGAAAATCACAAAGCAAGGAAACATAGATCACAAGGGCATGACACTGCAATGAAATGCAGCAATAAAAAGGGAATGAAAATAAAATCCTAGATCTCCATTGATCTCCACCAACATTCAGAGCTCTCCACCCTTTTTCATGTGCAACTCTCCACAATCAATCAAAAGAAATGGGGAATGATTAATGTTTTTTGGTTTTTTCATTTTTGTTTATAATCCATAATCCACAATCCACAATCCATAAGATCTCTTTGTACACACACACACACACACACACACACACACACACACACACACACACATATATATATATATATGTATATATATATGTATATATATATATATGTATATGTATATATATATATATATATGTATATGTATATATATATATATATGTATATAAATACTTATAGACATATGTATATACATACATGTAGACATATGTATATAAATAAATATAGAAATATATATATATACATACATACATACATACAAGAAAACAACAATGCGCTTTCTAAGAGTTTGCAATTATTCAACAAAATTATTGTTTTACAAGAAAATCCACCTATGCCAAAGTTACAACATACTGTGAAGTTGATTTTAGATAAGGTAGATGAAGATATTCAAAAGTTTGATAATCAAAATTTAAGACATGAGAGTGAAGGAGAAGAAGTGACTTTAGAAAGAGAAGGAGAAGTAGGGGCTTTAGAAAGAGACTAGACAATGGAAACAACAACTAGACAACATAGAGGATATTATGGGAGCCACTAGATAGAATCTAGGAAAGTTTTGTAATAGGTACTATGACATTGGAAACACCAATTAAATTGGTCTAGTTTTTGATTAGTTGGGTTGATTACTTCATTATTATATGATCGAATGGTAATGTTAGTTATTATTTTGACATACATGAAAATATTATTATTATTCATTATTATATATACATACATATATGAAAACAACAATGCACTTTCTAAGAGTTTACAATTGTTCAACAAAATTAATGCTTTTTAAGAAAATGCACCTGAAGAACTATTAGCTTAGAAGCAAGAACATGGTCTTGAAATAGTACAAAAAGTTCTTGACATGAAAGGCCTGCAAGTGAGAGTGTTGACCAATCTTGAAAACTTGAATGTTGAAATGAAAGCTATTGATGATCAAACAACTATGCTAAAGTTACAAAAAAATATGAAGCTAATTTTAGATAAGGTAGAGGTAGATATTTATAAGTTTGATAATCAAAATTTAATGCATGATGGTATGTGTAGGATCATGGTCAACCAAACTATGGTCTTGAGTGGTAGTGAAAAATCAACAAATCAAGGTTATGTCAACTTAAGACATAATTTTAAAGTGGTTATGTACTTTATATCAAAAAATTGTAAGAAAATAATCTGTAGGAAATTAAATGTAGTTTCTAAACTACTAGGCCTTATCTAGAGAAAAAATAAAATTGATTGGTCAAAAGTTTGGATTTTAATGTAGTACTACGAAAATTTTAGGGAAAAAATAAAAAGTAGCTATATGTCTGACCACCTTAATCAAAATCAAATGATAATATTTTTAAATATAATTATAGATATAAAAAGTAGACTCATGCCTAGATGTGACACATATTTTTGGATATTTTTATTCGAAATAAATAATTATATATGAATTTTCTATTATAACTTTTTTAGAATAAAAAACCTCTTGTGTCTGACCACCTTAACTAATTGAAAACTTTACCAAATTAATTTCTTTCCTTATACTAGGCAAAGCATACAATGTGAAGCAACTTTTGGATTTCAAAAAAATTATAGAATTTGAAAGTTATAGCTATTTTTCAACCAATAAGTCAATCAACACTTTACAATCATCTCCATTGAAAATTAACTAATAAATACTTATCAAACTCAGAATTTGACAACAATTATATCAATGGAATCTTGAGAGTGTTAGAAAAAAACCTTTTTTGTTTCATTCAATTTCGATGAAAATAATATTATGAAATGGCTACTTGAAGTCTGAGTGTCAGTGAAACCCTTCTCAAACACATTTTTTGAGTTGACCAAATAGTTTTGGTAAATACCAAGCCTAATTGGATACTTGATATGAAATCATGTACTTGAAAAGTATGAACTTTTCAATTGCCAAAAATTTGGAGGGAAACCACCCACATTGGAAATTTTGGAGGGAAACAACCCATGTTGGAGGGAAATGAAAATTTGGGAACTGTGTGCATTATTATTATTACATATGATTATGATTATTATTATTAACTATTAATATTATATATGATTATTATTATTATATATAGTAATATGTATGATTATTATGATTATTATTATTAAATATAATATTGTCATGAAATGCATCAAAAGGGTTCATAGGTTAACCTATGACCCCTTTTGACGCATTCCAAATGGGTCCCTAAGGGCCCATATGTTGTCATGAAATGTGTCGAGAGTGGTCATAGGTTAACCTATGACCCCTTTCAATGCATTAGAACCAACCAAATGTGTCCCTAGGGCCCCTAGGGCCCCTAGGGACATATGATGTCATGGAATGCATTGAGAACATATGACCCCTCTCAATGCATTCGAACCAAACAAATGTATCCCATATGTTGTCATGAAATGCATCGAGAGGGGTCATAGGTTAACCTATGACCCCTCTAAATGCATTAAAACCAATTAAATGCATCCCTAGGGCCCCTAAGGACATACATTATCATGAGATGTGTCCCCTCTCAATGCATTTGAACCAACCAAATGTGTTGCTAGGGGCTCTAGGGCCCCTAGGGAAAATATGTTGTCATGAAATGCATCAGGAGGGCTCATAGGTTAACTTATAGCCTTTCTTAATGTATTCAAACCAACCAAATGTGTCCCTAGGGGCCCTAGGGCCCTTAGGAACATACGTTGCCATGAAATGTGTTGAGAGGGTTCATAGGTTAACCTATGACCCCTTTCAACACATTTGAACCAACCAAATGCATCCCTAGGGGCCCCTAGGGACATACGTTGTCATGAAATATGTTGAGAGTGCTCATAGGTTAACCTATGATCCCTCTCAACACATTCAAACCACCAAATGCATTTCTAGGGGCCCTAAGCCCCTAGGGACATACATTGTCATGAAATATGTTGAGAGGGCTCATAGCTTAACCTATGACCCCTCTCAATGCATTCAAACCAACCAAATGCATCTCTAGGGGCCCTAGGGCCCATAGGCACATACATTTTCATGAAATGTGTCGAGAGAGCTCATAGGTTAACCTATGACCCCGCTTGATGCACTCAAACCAACCAAATGTATTTGTAGGGGCCCCTAGGGCCATACATTGTCATGAAATACATCAAGAGGGCTCATAGGTTAACCTATGACCCCTCTCGATGCATTTGAACCAACCAAATGTGTCCTTAGGGCCCCTAGGGCCCCTAAAAACATATGTTGTCATGAAATGTATTGAGAGGGCTGATAGGTTTACCTATGACACCTCTCAACGCATTTAAATACACCAAATGTTTCCCTAGTGGCCCTATGTCCCCTAGGGACAAATGTTGTCATGAAATTCATTGAGAGGGCTCATAGGTTAACCTATGACCCCTCTCAATGCATTTGAACCAACCAAATGCATCCCTAGGGGCCCTAGGATGCCTAGGGACATATGTTATCATTAACTACATTAAGAGGGCTCATAGGTTAACCTATAACCCCTCTCAACGCATTTGAACCTACCAAATGCATCCCTAGGACATATGTTTTCATGAAATGCATCAAGACAACTCATAGGTTAACCTATGACCCCTCTTGATGCATTTAAACCTAGAAAATGCATCCCTAGGGGCACTAGGACCCCTAGGGATAAATGTTGTCATGAAATGCATTGAGAGGGCTCATAAGTTAACCTATGATCCCTCTTGACGCATTCAAACTAGCCAAATGTGTCCCTAGTGGCCTTAAGTCCCCTAGGGACATATGTTGTTATGAAATGTGTCAAGAGGGGTCATAGGTTAACCTATGACCCCACTTGATGCTTTTGAACCAACCAAATGTGTCGCTAGTGCCCCTAGGGCCCCTAGGGACATATGTTGTTATGAAATGCATTGAGAGGGGTCATAGGTTAACCTATGACCCCTCTTGATGCATTCAAACTAACCAAATATGTCTGTAGGGGCCCTAGTGCCCCTAAGGACATACGTTGTCATGAAATGCATCAAGAGGGCTCACAAGTTTACTTATGACCCCTCTTGATGCATTCAAAATAATCATATGCATCCATAGGGACCCTAGGGGACCTAGGGACATACATTGTCATGAAATGCATCTAGAGGGATCATAGGTTTACCTGTGATCCCTCTAGATGAATTCTAACCAACCAAATTTGTGGGGCCGTAGGGCCCCTAGGGATGTACATTTTCATGGTTGTTTCTTTTATTGACATAGCTAGGGATATAAATTGTCCCTAGGGCTCCTAGGGACACATTTGGTTGGTTCAAATGCATCTAGAGGGATCATAGGTTAACCTATGACCCCTCTCAATGCATTTTATGACAACATATGTCCCTAGGGGCCCTAGGGACACATTTGGTTGGTTCAAATGCGTTGAGAGGGGTCACAGGTACCCTTTTCAATGCATTCAAACCAACCAAATGGATCATAGGTCATAATAATATATATTTTCTATAGTATATTTAATAATTATAATAAAAATCATAATAATATAATATAATAATCATATATATATATATAATATTTATAGGTCATAATAATAATAATAAAAATAATAACATATATTAAGTTATTATATTTAACAGTAATAGTAAAAGTCATAATATTATAATATAATAATCATAATAATATAGTATAATAATCATATATAATAATAATCATATATAGTAATGAAATTTGTTTACATTGCCCATGATTTTCTCCAAAATTTTGGAATCAATTTTGGGTACTTAATCTGATATTGGATATCCGATGTGATATCAGATACCTGATATGAGATCGGATACCCTATAATACTGGCATGATTTTACCAACATATTCTATGTCACTGTAGACTCGACAATATCACTTCTTGAGGCCCATTTTCATAGATTTGGAGAAAATTGACTTTTTGGGGCCCATATGATTGAAAAAAGTTCAATAATATATGATTAGGTGTCTAATATTGTCATCTGAATAGGGAGTAGTAGTCATTGAAAGGCTAAACAAAAAATGAAGGTATCGAATGAAAATATTGCAGCATATAGGGAAAGGGACAAGATAAATCACCAAAGGAAGAGACAAGGTATGTTAAATGTGAGTCAAGTTGATGATGTATTAGGAATGAAAATGTACTGATTGATAACAATAATACTAGGATTAAAAATTTAAAGAATAAAAATTTGGAGAATGAAATGCTACCAGGTCATAATGTAAATTGCATGATTGACCATGTCAAAAATGATAATGCATAGGAACCTTACATATCTCCTAATTATAATTGAAACGAAGGTTCTAGAACACCAAAATGGATTATTGAAATTGATGAAATGATTTTTACCATTTTGGAAGGGAAAAAATAAAAAAGAACCATTCAGTTATGGGCTTCAAGACTATATCAGGTATTTTTCGGCAACAAGACAGTGGTGAAGCAATGTCAACTTTTTATGCACTTATTAAAGATGCAAAAGATGAGACCTATGCTTTCCAAATTGAAGATTTTTGTCAATAAAAAATTGGAAAGAAATGTCATTATTGTGAAGAATCTTTTTAGTGCTCTCAATAGCATTGGGAAAATAGTAGGGAGAAGGATAAGATAGTTTCTTGAAGGGTTATTACAACCTCTTTGGTAAGTCATCATTTGAGAAAGGGTAGATATATGAGACAAACTTATCTTGACTTGAACGTAAATCATACCACTTTGAGAAGAGCACTTAGTAGATGTGAGAGAATTGATGATCCTTTTCAAAATGAAAAATGGGCTTTTGGTGGGAGACTTTCATGTTTTGATAAGAAGCTATCCGATGATGTGAAGGAAGAAATTACACAATTTTGGTACTCTAGCTCAAGAGTATCACCTGATGCTAAAAACATGTTAAAGTCAAGAATTGGCATTAGAGACCACATGCCACATCCTAAACATTATTTGGAGGTAAGTCAGACTATGTTGTTCAAACAATTTAGAGAGAGTCATCCAAGCCTTCAAAAATCACAAAGGCCTTTTGAATATTTGAAGCCATTTTATTGTGTACTACTTAAAATTTGAAATACATGTTGTTACAAATATCATGTCAATTTTTCTATGCACCATGAACTATTACACTCCATCTGTTCTACTTTGCATAGTAAAGAAATGTTGGAGAATTGTGGTGCTAGTGGTCTTCCAAAATCATCAAGACACTTTCTAGATCAATTTTTATGTCATAGAGTTGATGGTTGTTTCTTTTATAGAAATGCTTTCTTAAATGAGAAGTGTTCAAAATGTGACAACTTATCCAAGTTTGACACATGTTTCCATGAGGGGTGCAAAAAAGATCTTGGGAAGACAATAGTAGAAAAAAAAGGTATATGAAATGGTGAAATACACATTGAAGAGTGGGGATGAGGGCTCTAGTTGTGAATTGGTTGCAAAAGAAATCAGTGTGGCTAGTTTTGTTTCAGATTTCAAGACAAATATTATCTACAAGTATGCAAGACATAGTCAAAGGTCTTAGTGGTTGGATCAACAATTTAAAATGTGTAAGGAGACTTTTCCCATTGGCACTATTATATCAATTGTTGACTTTGTTGAGAACTACATATTGTAGCCTCAAAATGAGACACAAGCTCAGTATTACAACTCCATTCAGATTGCTAATTTTTTTCCACATAACATATAGGCATGCCCCTATTAGTGTGGAAGATAATTAGAAGATTATTATAGAGTACCATTTTTATATGAGTGATGATAGATCTCACTCTCACGAGTTTATGCAACATTGTTTTGAGAATTATTTTGATTTCTTATAGGGGCATGCAATTGCTATGGATAGACATATCATTTTTTTAGATAATTGTATAGGTAAATTTAAGAATGCTCGCATGTTTTATTAGTTGTGTAGGATGCATGTAGAGAGAGGGGTGCCTCATATATGGAGTTTTTTTGAGTTTATCCATGGGAAAGGGGAACATGATGGGATAGGGGCATGTGTGAAGAGAGCTCTAGTTAAGGAGCAATTGAAATTTTTTGGAGTAGAGCTTCTTGATGCTCGTAGCATTGTTGATTGGTGTAGTTCAGCATTATCATAGGGGATAATCTTGATTCAATAGAATGCAAGTTATTTTGGTTGGTTGAGGAAGGGTGCATAGGTGATAGATCAAATTGTGCTATAGTGAGAGAGCCATAAAAAATGCATTCATTCCAGAGCTCTAATTCTAGTACATGGACCATTTGGACACAACAGCTAGCTTGCTTTTGTCCTAGTTATTTTCAATGTGATTGGGATCACTGTGAGTTGAGTGAGTGGGTGGACACATGGGCTCCACATTATCTTACTCCATTTTCTATCATACCCTCTATCAAAAATGATGACATGGAAAGTTCACTTGAACATAACCATATATCAGATCTTCTTTAGGTAGTACATGTCTTTGCATTGGTTGCACCATAGGGAAATGATGAGAAATTAGATTATTGGTTAGCACATTGTGTAAGAGGTAAAAAAAAGCTTGCACAACTGATTATAGATGATGATGGATTCACATATCCTACTAGTTTAGTGGTTGTTGTTGGATCATGATCGCGGACATACATGCTTAGAAGGAATGGAATTACTGCATTCGAAGGCTACTAGAAGCACAAAATAATTCTCATATATTCGAATCTTATTATAGCAACAAATGTAAAGTTGTTGAAGAATAAAGGAAGACCAAAAGTAAAAGAACTTTTTACTATTACTAATGCTGATCGTGAAGTCTTGTTGGAGATCCTAAAATAGAGAGCGGACCCTACTAGAACACTCGACTAGGTATATTTACTTATCTTATTTTGTTCATAATGATTTGGTGAACCAATGATTATCTTGTTTAATACAATAAGTTACTAGTATTTTTTATGATATTGGAATGTACGTACATCATGAAGATTAGCCATGCATGAAGATAAAAAAACTAAATAAGGAGTAGAATGAAGAAAAATCTATTCTATTTTTGACACTACGATGTTTGATAATACTTTTATTGACACTACATTTTTGACACTACAATTTTTGGTAGTTGTGCATTGATGTAATAATGATGAAAAACTTGAGATATTGTAAATGTAAACTAATTGATTTAATGTAAGAAATAAAGATGATTTTAATTAATGCAATTTACATGAAGGGACCTAAAAAATGATGATTTTAATACACACTAACACCATATTTGCACTATGCCCAATGCAAAAAACTTTAGAGAGGTAAAAAAAATGTTTTTTCTTAATACTAACCCTAGTGACACCCTTTTTGTAGCCATAAAGAGCCTCCATCATCCACAACCACCCCATACCGAGGAATCTCCAAGGTGCTCTAAGTGCATATCGAGGTCAATCTTCTAAAGGTCTTAACTTGGAGCTCGTGGGGGCTATCAATGAAATGTAAAATGCTATAGAATAGTTATGGCAAGGCCTAAAATAATTTATCTCATTTTTGAGAGATCACATTCCATTTGGATTCGGCAAAGTGATCTTGTTTGATGCCAAAACTTGAAGTGTACCTTTTCATAGGTGCATCACAATATAACTTTGAAACCACTAATCTTGGCATTGAATCATTAGCATCATTAGATTTGGATGGGTAGGTGAACCCTAGTGACACCCTTTTTTTGGCCATGAAGAGCCTCCATTGTCCACGACCACCCCATACTGGAGAGTCTCCAAGGCGCTCTAACTGCATATTGAGGTCGATCTTCCGAGGATCATAAATCAGAGCTCCTGAGGGTTATCAATGAAATGTAAAATGCTACATGATGATCATGATGAGGCATAAAATAACCTATCTCATTCTTGAGAGATCACATTTTTTTTGGATTCAGCACAATGATCTCACTTGATGCCAACACTTGCAGTGTGCCTCAATTCATAGGTGCATCACAACATAACTTTGAAACCATTGATCTTAGCATCAAATCATTAGTACCATTAGTTCTAGATGGGTGGGTGAACCCTAGTGACACCCTTGTTCTAGCCGCAGAGAGCATTCATCATCCATAGCCACCCCATACTAAAGAGTCTCCAAGGTGCTCTAAGTGCATATCAAGGTTGATCTTCTGAGGATTGTAACTTGGAGCTCATGAGGGCTATCAATGAAATTTTGAATGCTATAGGATAGTCATGGAAAGCCTATAATAACCTATCTCATTTTTGAGAGATCACATTCCATTTGTATTTGGCACAATGATCTTGCTTGATGCCAAAACTCACAGTGTGCCTTAGTTCATAGGTGCATCACAACATAATTTTGAAACTACTAATTTTGGCATTGAATCTTCAATGCCATTAGTTTTAGATGGGTGGGTGAACCCTAGTAACACCCTTTTTTTGGCTACAAAGAGCCTCCATTATCTGGGGCCACCTCGTACCAAAGAGTCTCCAAGGTGTTCTAAGTTCATATCAAGGTCAATCTTTCAAGGGTCATAACTTGAAGCTCATGAGGGCTTGATGAAATGTCAAATACTACAAGACATTCATGTCAAGGCCTAAAATAACCTATCTCATTTTTGATAGATCACATTTCATTTGGATTCAACACAATGATCTCAATTGATGCTAAAACTCACAATATGCTTTAGTTCATAGGTGCATCACAACATAACTTTGAAACCGCTAATTTTGGCATCAAATTGTTAGTCTCATTAGCTCTAGATGGGTGGGTGAACCCTAGTGACACACTTTTTTTTTCGTGGAGAGCCTCCATCGTTTGTGGCCACCCTATACTGAAGAGTCTCCAAGGTGCTTTAAGTGTGTATCAAGGTTGATCTTTTGAGGGTCATAACTCAGAGCTCATGAGGGCTATTGATAAAATGTTGAATGCTATAGGATAGGCATACCAAGGCGTAAAATAACCTATCTCATTTTTGAGAGATCATATTCTGTTTGGATTTGGTATAATGATCTCGCTCGATGCTAAAACTCACAGTGTGCCTCAGTTCATAGGTGCATCACAACATAACTTTGAAACCACTGATCTTGACATCAAATCATCAGTTCCATTAGCTTTGGATGGGTAGGTGAACCCTACTGATACCCTTGTTCTAGCGGCAGATAGCCTCCATCATTTTCGACCACCCTGGTGCAAGAACACCTAAGTAGTCTAGTTTGTACCTAGTGCTTATTTCTTGTCATATTGGCTTGTAGTTATGCTAGCCAAATAACTAGATGTTTAATAATATTTTTTTAGTCCTTAGGTAAGGTTAACTTAGTTGCTAAGTGGGTTTTTGCTCCTAGGTTGTTGTTATGCCTATAAGTTGCTCAATAGGGGTTAGGTTGACCAAAGTGGTAGAAAAGTTGACCAAGGGTAAAAAACCAGCTTGGAATGTCTAAATAAACCTAATAGGACACCTTACCAAGTTTGGTGAACTCTTCTAATTAAGAATTTTAAGTTATAGTAAAAAATGCTCAAAATTGTAAATGTTGCCAAATTGCAATTTCGCAACTTTTTCTTGCAAAGTGAAAATGAGTGCAAAGAGTTAGTTTGGGGTTTGAGCATGACCATAAAAGGTTGGAAATTCCTATATAAGGTGTCAAATTACCTTTCTATGACTATGATTTTAATGTGCTAACAACAACATCTAGTTGAATTTTTTTTGAGATATTGATTTTTAGCTATTTTAGAGTCGTTGGTTGATCCAAAATCATACATATCAATTTCATCATGCTAATGGCAGCCTTGAACCTTTCTTGCATTTCCAAAATGTCATGTGGTCTTGGTAAACCAAATGTGTAGTAAAGTTTCATAATAGCACTTGTTCTCATTTTTCTTTATATAGTTGATGTACCAGGGTGAAGGAGGTGGATTGCAGAGATTATTTCAAATTAAACATATATGATAGCATTTCA
Source organism: Cupressus sempervirens (assembly GCA_028749045.1). Lineage (NCBI taxonomy): Eukaryota > Viridiplantae > Streptophyta > Pinopsida > Cupressales > Cupressaceae > Cupressus > Cupressus sempervirens. Next base: position 324,265,131 of record CM053784.1, read on the forward strand.
AATTAAATGTTGCATCAAAATTTGATAATAAAGGTTGTTAAAATGTTATTCACAAATTATTGCATTTGAATCAATTATAACAAACATGATCAAAATGAATGATATTCCATAAACATGGACAATACACATAATCCATGATAAATTGAACAATACTATACTAAATTAATATGTATATCATTGTGCACATAAATGACAAAAATATATATCAAAATAAATGTATCCATTGACAAATTACACAAATATATATCAAAGTTCATGTATCCATAAACAAATTACACAAATATATATATCAAAATACATAGATCCATATACAAAATGTGACTGGTCATGCCATCGAAATGTGTATAATATCATTGTTTCTATAAACAATGTGGCATATTCCATCTCAAAATGTCTTATGACACATCCTATGACAACTATACTATCCTAGGCTACTGGTGGATGATCAAAATGGAGCCTCTTCATTGCACTAGGTGGATCAGATGCCTCCTACATAAAAAAAAGGAAACACAAAGTTAGACTACTAAATTTATATGATTATTTGTATCTAACATTGAATTACTCAATTGCATAATGATCTTTTTTTTAATGAAGATTTATAATATTAAAATTTCATCATAAATACCTCTCTTGTTGACCTTTTATACCAGTCAGGAGTCTTCTCATATGTCCTCGACAATGCTTGTACCTTGTTGATTATGGCCTATGTATGTTCAAATATGTTTGTCAGATGAATCTACAAATTAAAATATAACATTACAATTGATAGCATGCTAAATTTATAATATATAATCAAGAATTCAAACTACAACTTACCTATCTCAACTCCTCCTCAGGATATAATGGATGCATCAACAAAGATACAAAACTCTATCGTCCAACCTCGTGTGCATTAGGTGTTTCCTATGACATACAAAATACTAGTTTTTAATATCACAAAAATCAATTTTGAATTTATTTATGAAAATAAGGAAAATAAAAAATAAATGATACTTATACATATAATGGGGCTCTTAGTGCGAATGGAAATGCCAGAGCATTTGCGGCGTGGAATCTACATGGGCTCATCACTAGTAGCCACACCCTATATAATAAAGAATGTAATTAAATTTCATTACCACAAATATTTTACAAGGGTGCATCAATATTTAATCAAATAGAAAGCAATTAATTACCTTTCCCTTGTCAATGGGTCCTATCTCATCCCTAGCACTTTGTCCCCCAGGGAAAGGTGATACCTACAAGAAAAAGAAAGATTAGAAATCATATATGCTACAATATCAAATAGAAAAAATAATGAGAACAAAAAATAATGTATCATAGATGTCTTAAGGCAAAATGAAATAGCTGAGAATGTGGCATCATCAACCTATTTGAGCTCCTCCTCAGTCATCAACTAAACATGAATGAAGATCACATACATGTATAAGTTAGTATGGCTTAAAAATTAAAATTACTCTATTAAAGATTAAATTTAAATCACATATTTTGTAACAAAAAAATTTATACAAACATCGATATAGAAGGAATCCATGCCTTTGCATGCCCCTCCTATTTTGTGTCAGGGTCTATAGCCTTTGTACGTGCATTTGGTGCATCCTCATCAAATACAAACTAATACTCAGAAAGATCACCTATGAGACCTAGACAAATATTATTCTATGTTATGCAAGTATGGGGCACAAAAACATGTGATTATCTTGCCGATGATGAACTTGTATCAGCATCATCAACATGGGGAGGTAGCACTAACCTAGCTTGGGATACCAATAGACTATAGAATCTATTGATCACTCTAATAGTTAGAGAGCTAGCCTCTGCAATGATATCAGAATGCTGCACTTAAGGAGGGGGGGAGACATTAGTAGGGGGAAAAAAGTGCCAACTTTCTTTCACTAGGTAAAGGGTCTATCTTGAGGAGCTCCTCCTCCTACACCCATGTTTCGATTCATGCTCCAACAATTCACCTTGAGGCCCAACACAAATTATACATACAATTTCCTAAGGAAATAAAATGGCACCTCTAAATTGCTATGTGGAGGGATGTCAAAAGGCATCCACCAATGATCCCAAAATTTCACACATATAGTATCATTTTTATACCATTTAATTGATAGTTTGGTCATTTTGTGGTCGACTTGTAAACTAGTTTTTGGGTTCACAAAAAGGGCAACCTAATTATCTTTACTTATATTGAGGGCCGCAACCTCATCATAGTCCAACCCATCATCAAACATGGTATGCATTTCATCACACCAATGAAGAGTGGCATTTTGTTCATTGGGAAGTGTTTCAATATTATCCACTATGGTGTTTAATGTGGATAATATAGGAGCCAATGTAGGTACAGTATTATATATGGTTTGTAAAGCCCTTAATTTGATGAGATTTTCAAATATTAAATCTTTGATTCAAGGAGGGTTTTGAGGGGGTAGGGCATCATTTTATGGATGGTTTTGAGGGGGCACTAGATCATTTGGGGGGGAGTTATGAGGAACATTATTTCTTGCCTCAATATCATCATTTCGATCAGCCATACCTATTAATTTGCAAAACATAATTCCTATTAAAAATAACCTAAATTTAAAAAATTTCTATTAAAAAACTCAATTTAAAAAAAATTCAATTAAAAATAACTAATTTATAATAAAATTCATTGAAAACTTTAAAAAAATGAAAAAATTCACTATTATTGTATACCCGTTTGTTGATCGGATGCCAGAGCTTTGAGCAAAAAAAATTGCAATCTGAACAGTGCTCGAGTTTTCTTTTTTCAAATCAAAGTCATAGGTATTTAGTATCCAATTTCATATTGGATACCCAATATTATCATGTATATGATATGAAATCAGATACCCAATAAGGCTTGGTCCTAACTTTTTAGCTATGGAAAAAAGTCAGAGCAGATTTTGAAACACTTTTAGACATTTTCAAACTCTATTTTTTTCACATCACAACCTTTTGGCACACCATGATCCTACACATACCCATGAGAGTGAAGGAGAAGGAGTGGCTTTAGAAAAATATTGCATGATAGAAACAACAACTAGACAACATAGAGGATATTATGGGAGCAACTAGATAGAATCTAGGAAAGTGTTGTGGTAGGTACTATGACATTGAAATCACTTGCAAGTGTCTTTGAGAATTTACAATCCAGATATAAAATTCTTATAAGAGTGTTTCAAGTATTGCCACAGTCTCCTTGTGATGATCCCAAGTATCAAATGCTTATAAGAGTGTTTCAAGGTTGGGAACCACTTCAACATCCTATGCATGGTTTAGAGATAATGTGATTGTGGTAGAGAGTTCTACAAGGGAATGAGCCTTTTGATTATGGAATTTAAATAGAAGAAAAAATTCTTTAACTCCTTACACTCAACACTTTACTCAAGTTATTACTCAAGTTATTCTTCAATTCATTGCATATGCAATTTTCTCACCTTGGAAAATTGTATTTGATCCCACTAGCTAGGAACAACTAATTATTTGTTTTATTGTACCTAATTAGATGATAGTTCTATATGAATTTGTAATCAACCTAACTAATCAACAAGTAGACCCATTTAGCTGGCTTATGGCTAATTTCTTTCTAAAAATATCTACTATGATATGTTTTTGCAAAATTTCTTGTGAACTTTGCCCATTTTTGTTGGTTTGCATTATTTTTGTGGAGGATCTTGAGGTAAGTCACTTACCATGAATTGAGTAAGTTTTATTATTTTATTATTTGGATTTTGGAATATGTATGTAGCTAGATCAATTTTTCTATTGCGTTAAGATGTAATAAGAACCTTTAAAAGGATCTCTAACTATACATGTTTAAAAGGAAAAGGAACAAACATTTACATAGCTCCCTTGAAGAAAATGGCATAGCTATGGCATGAAAATGAAATCAAAGAGAAAAAGCATGAAGATCATAAGGGAAGAACATGGCAACAAAATTATAGAGAAAGGGACGTCTGTGAAATTATAGAGTAAGGGTATGATAATGAAATGCAGAGATCACAAGGGCATGGTAACCAAATCGCAGAGCAAGGGAATGACAATGAAATGTAGAGATACACGTCAATGAAATCATAGAGAAAGGGCATAGAAAAAAATGCAAAGATCATGACAACAAAATTCACCAATGAAGAGGGCATGACAATGTTCAAAGCTTTGCATCCTCATCCACAGCTCTCCACTCTCTTTCCTACAAAACTCTCCACAATAAAATAAAATAGGGAATGATTTATCTCATTTTAATTTTTAATTTTTAATTTTTTTATACTCATGTGCACATCACAATTATGATGCCATCACCAATATTGCAATGACATAGGGGATAGTTGCAAAAAAATCCCAAAAAAACCACAAATTACACCATCGATACATTTGATGTAGTAATTTGACCCTAAATGTTGTAGTATTTCATCTAGTATATTTCTTTAATTGGCATCCAAGTTGATCCTCAAAAGATAGAGGTGTTTAGAACTATATCTACACCTAACAAACTAAAGAATTTTAGAAAATTTCTAGGCCATGTTGGTTACTACATGAGATTTATAAAATATCTCATCCAAATAGAAGCTCTACTATATGATTTGTTAAAGAAAGACTCTAAATTTTCTTGGGGCTTAGAATGTGACAAATAATTTCAGCACCTCAAAGACATCTTGACTAAAGAACCTATATTCAAAGGTCCTAATTGGAACATTTTATTTCATATTCATACTGATGCTTTAGATTAAATGCTATAGGAGTTGTGTTAGGACAAGAGGAAGGGACTAGAGAATGTGTTGTCATTTTTATTAGTAAAAATATAGTAGGAGCAAAACTAAACTACATTATCGCAAAAAAGGAATTTTTAGATGTGATTTATGCTCTTAACAAGCTCAGGAATTACATCACTAGCTATAAGATCTTTATGCATGTTGACCATGCTACAATCAAGTACCTCAAATAAACTTGCTATTTTAGGAAGACTAGATCATTGTTATTTCTTATGAAATAATTTAATATAAAAGTGATAGAAAAACTAGGAAAGGCTAAATTTGTGGAGGATTTTCTTTCATGACTACAAGTCCCTAATGTGTTGGAAATAATCAAGACTAACAAGGTTACTGAGAGGGGAGGGGTGAATCAGTAACTCTAAAAAATTAATTCAATTCTGCATAATAACATATTTACCATTCATCCAGCTAATCTAATGTATGCATGAAAAGATAAACATTTGTAACACATGAACACACAGATTTGGTGACCCAGAAACCTTCCAATTAGAAAGTAAAACTGGGGTGGGGATGATACCCACAAAACTTCAATACTGCAGTATAAAGTTGGCCGGTTAAGGCTTACAATGATCACTTCTAATGATCTGCCCTATTAGGAGCAAGTAGGATTGCTAGATCCACCTTGTTAAAGGATTTATAAACATACAATGAAGTATGCACTTTGTTAGGAGATTTAAAAAAAAATGTTAAGTCTACCCTGTTAAAGGATTTACAAATTGATTCAACTATTCGGATGAAGTAGTGGATCTGGTTACAACTGATTGCTGATAAGATCCTTTGTGTTTTGATCACCTGATGTGATGGATATAGCTTTTCTATATCAATGTTGACCTTGCTGTATTCTTCTATTCTACTAGTGATTTGCTTTCCCTCTTCTCAAAATATTGCAATACAATACAACCAATGATATTCAAAATCTTATTATTTCAAATGATATATATCATTCCAATATTTACATTGGCAAGGTCGGCCAAACACAAGTGAACAAACATTACTGAGTCAGCCAAATGGTAGAAAACTCGAGTTCCACATACTGACTCGGTGACCTTCTGATACTCGACATCCACTATAATACTCTGCATCATCATGCACTCGGTAAGAGTAGAGGCATAGTCCATACTAATCATTCTGAGTAGCTCAAAACTTAGTAACCATTGGTGACTCGGTGAATATTGTGTCACTCACTAGAAACTGAATCCATTGATAACATTCTTCACTTGGTAAACATTGATTCCTTCATTTACCTTATTTACTTGGTAAACATTGATTCCTTTATTTACCTTGTTTACTCGGTAAACACTGATTCGTTCATTTACCTTGTTTACTCAGTAAACATTGATTCCTTTATATACCTTGTTTACTCAGTAAACACTGATTCCTTTTTTTACCTTGATCACTCGATAAACACCAAGTTCTTTGTTTACCTTGATCACTTGGTAAACACTAAGTTCTTTGATGTCTCGGTGAGCACTAACTGCTTGGAGAACATTGTTCTGCTCAGTAACCACTATTCTACATGGTAACCACTATTCTTTTTAGTAACCACTATGAACTTGGTAAATACTATTGAACTGCCCATATGCTCAGTTTCCAAAGGAATGCTCAGTATCAACTGTTTACCTGCAAAACTTATAAGGTAACTGTTGAATGCTCGATGTGAACTGTAGATTAGGTGAGGAGCTTGATAAACATTCAGAATTGAATAAGTGTTGTAACTAATGACAAATATATCATAATTCCAAAAATCTCCCCCTTTGGCATTAGTGACAAAAACCTATATGAGCCAAAACTAATATACAATATCTGACATACTGACAACTGATTCTACTGAATATACATGGCTTCCTTACATATGACTCCCTATACAATATACACAAGGTATTTACATGAGTTATATGACTTTTATTTACAATATCTATTTGTCCCTTTTGTACATTTATCTCACCAATAACTCTTTTTGAGTATCTCTTTCTCCCCCTTTTTGACAATAATACCAAAGAATAAAAAATAATGTATTTGAATAGAAACACCAAAATGTGAGATAAACTCTGAATGTACCTAAAGAATGAGTTGCAGAGTCTTATCCCAATTCTCTTGCAGGATTTTGCATGTGGATAGAGCTATTTGAACTTCTGCAGAGAGTTTAATCACATGGTCTGCAACGGAGAAATTGTTGTCATGGATCAATGTTTTTGAATGGGAAATGTGCTTCTGCATTGTGTCCATGATGGGAAGGATCATATTTTGAATGTCTAACAATTTAGATCAGATCCTTGACTCTCCTCTCAGCAATTCTGCTTGTTTTTTCAACAAAAATTTGATCCTGAGGTGATGAGATGAGGTTGAACTGGGGTCAAGCTTCAGGTTTTGTGTGCTTACCTTCAGATCCTCATCTATCTTATTCAATTGCTCTCTTATCTTCTTAGTATACTCGGTAACATCACAAAGCTTAGCAAAAAGAGATGTTACATTATTAAAATAATTTTCAATATTGGCCAAAACTATGGTTAATTAAACCTGTTTTATTGCTATGTGTTGAGCAATGTGCTCAAGCACCTTATTATCAAACTTCTTTTCTGCCTTCTCCATCAACTTTTCTTGACCGGAGGTATCCTCATTGAATTTATTTATAGCCTCTTCTAATTAGATTAAAATGTATTGAGTAGAATCTACTTCAACACCTATGGCTTCTATAATTATATTTCGGGCATTCTCAATTATTCTATAATCCTTGACCTTAGCTGCTTCTGTGTAGCCTTCATCTCAATTAGTTGACTAGCATACCTCATTTCTTCAATGGTAGCATTTTCATAGTCAATCTTTGGAATTACTATCTTTGTGTCTAGGTCAATGTCTTCAGAAATTTCCTTTCCAATGATCATAAGTCTTAATGGTTGCTTTTGTTTGACTTTTGTCATGACTAGTTTGAACTTGGGAATAGACACAATAGTAGAGATAGAAGGACTAGCAGCAAAAACTGGGATACTTGAGGGTGGAGTGCCAATAGGAGTATATACCAGGTCAAAAATTGAAGTACTTGTCAAAAATGGTGATACACTCAGTAATGCAGTATCTGAACTAAATGGGTTTGAAGTAGATGCAGATAATGCTGACAAAATTGTAGAACAAATTGGAATTGAAAAAATTGTGGAACTTACTGCTATTCCAATTGGTGATGATGGAGCTAAGAAGGTTTTCTTGGTAGCTGAAGACAAGGAATGCAGCTTGGTAGATGAAGTGGAGGGATGCAGCTCGGTAGATGAAGTGGTAGACACTTCCATTGATGATATCTGGAGCTGAGATGTGGCAGGTGCAGATCATATATCTGACGTAGATGTGACCAAACCTACTAAAGTTGACTCCAACCTTAATGATGTCACAGTTTTAGGTGGAGAGTGAGGAAGGGATGCAATAACTGCTACTGTAATTTTCACCGGATCATCTTCGTCCTTATCTGCCTCTTCAGCTTCTTCCTCCTTGTCTTCTTCCTCTTTATCTTCCATCAGTGCATGCAACTCTCTTGGTGAGACTATGATAGATGGAGTGCTATTAATCTCATCATCATTGCTGCTATCATCATCTTTGATTTCTACTAGGTCTTCTCTAGGCTTATGTAGATGATAGATATTTTTCCACATGTTTGTAGCATCATTTACAACATGCTCAATGTCTTTGATCAAAATCAAAGAGTTGTTGAATCTAATCATTTTACCTTCATGGCTTTTCATTTCAATTTTTACTTCTGCTCCAGTGAGATTTGGTCGGTGATTTTTTAGAGATTGCTCATAAATATCTTTTACCATTTAGGTGGCTGATTTCCATCTCGGTTGCAATCTCTCCAGTAGTTCTTTTGAGATTTGAGGGGCAATCTAGTCTAGGGAGTATTTCCATTTACCCATTTTGCTGAGTACCAGTTCCTTAATCTACATTTTCTCAGCATCAGTTCTAGTTTCAAATTTCAATGCTTTGAAATTTGTGATGCCAACTCCTTCCTCCAATTGTTTGATCCTTTGCTCGAATGTGGGTGTAGGCCTAACTAATATAGGTTCCTTCTTACCTTTCCTGGTTCTTCTAGTGAATACTACAGTAGGCTTCATTTTAGGTTTGGTAATGATTAACTTACCTTTCTTCTTTGGTTGTTCTTCTACAGTTTCTTCTTCTCCTTCTTCTCCTTCTTCATCTTCACCTTTTCCCTCGGTGAGCATAAGAGGACCGGTAGAAGTTTTAAACTTGGCTATTTTCCTCTTACCCTTGCTTATGGCTTGTGGTAGCTTGATTTCAAGCTCAATTCTGGCCTTAGCTTCTTCATAGGTTCCAAAAATTTGTTGCCTTGGGTCTACTGGCTCATTTACTAGTGCCTCTATGATATCTCTAGCTTCATCAATATTTACCTCATAAGGAAGGGGTTTTACCCATGCAACTCGTGGTCTGACTGCCTGAATATATACCTTGTCACAGTCAACCATGAAGCATACATCATCTTTGTAGTCCTCAACAAGCTTAGGAGGAATTTTGAATCTATTATTCATTCTTTCTTTGAAGTCTTCAAAATAATTATCCATAATACTATCAAAATTTTTGCCCATTTCTACTACAAATTCATTTATTTGATACAAAATTGGAATGTCTTTACTCCATACAACTGTACCTTTTGAAGGAAAAAAATTTTGTACATAGAAAAATAGACAAACTAACAAAGAACCAAATTTACAAGAGTTGGTTTTTGAGGTCCTTATAATGTCCATGTTTTTATTAAGTTGTTTCAGTAGCACATCTGCTAGGTCAAACTCCATGTTTTTCTTCACAACCTTATAGGCTAAATCTATGGCCTCATAGGGCAGGCTATTCAATCTGTTGGAACTATACATCTTATATGCAATTAAATAAATTTTGAATCTTAACTCTACATTAGATACATTGTTAGGTTTTAATCCTCTGCCATCCCATTCAGCTAGGGTTAACTTTTGAAGTTCATCTCGACTTAGGGTTTTAGTGGTTTTTGATTTGCTTAACATTGGAAAACCTGTGATCTTATGAATCATCTTCTTCATTATTAGGATGGGTTGCTCTAACCACATTTGACCATTATTCACATGGCTCAAAATGTATCTTATCCATTTCATTTGAAAGTTCCTTGGCAGGTGTGGGATATGGGTGAAACCTTTGGTTTCCAGATGTTTGAACTTAGGTTTGAGGGTTCTATCCACACATAACTCGGCTAGGGCATTATCCATATCTAGTGTCCCTATCTCTTGAACAGTGAATTTGAAATGAGTACGAATGTCATTTATAAGTAGTACCTTTGGTGGAATCTTCGATTGGGCTCCATGCGGATCGAGTGATTCAGCTATGGCGGGAACGAGCTTGAAGCTAGGTGCTTTCCATTCTACTCCCTTCACAAGCATTTTAGAGCCTCTCTTTGCCTTGCTGCTGCTAGTTCTTGCGGATGCCATTACTGCTCGGTGAGTGAATGATTTCATTAAACAAATTCTTCATTGGAAAATTGCTTCAAATTGGTTGAACTCACTTTCGCACTCTTGGAAACTTCTTCGCTCTATTTATTCTAAATTCGCGATAAAAAATGAGATCAAATTCTACCTTTTCGATAAAAAATCTACCACTAATGCTCAGGTAAAAAGGTAGCTGAGATGACCTAGGGTTTTTTAGATAGTCACCAACTTACTCGATAAGCCTTGCAACTCGATAAACAAACAAAACCTTTCATATTACCGACCTAGTTCAGTTAAGTCTGAAACCAACCTTGCTTGGTAAAAGCACCATAGTGAACTATGTCTTGTATCTGAAATACTAATTTGTCATTTGCACTTTTACATTCTGGAACTACTTAGGATTTTGATTGAAGATACAATCCCTAGTCCTTCTTGATGGGTCTAATTAGAAATGGTGGAGTCACCCATTTCTTGAGTGACATTACCATCATTTGAACTTTTTGGCTCGGTAGACTTAGGAATCCACTGTTTTCGAATGTTGTCAGCTCTAGCTTTCTTTTAATCTTCAACTCTTTCTATATTCATGCAATTCTTGGATATATGACCAAGTTTAGTACATGTATAACATCTTATAGTAGTACCTTTCTTCCTTAGGTGATGCCTTGCATAGTTTATTCCAATGTGTCCATATTCTCCACAATAGTGACATCTGCACCAAGTATTGTAGTCCTAACCAAATAATGCATTGAAAATTTGTTCTACTAGATTGAATGATTTAGATCTACATTCAAATGCCTTGTGACCTTGTTTCTTGCATTTGTGACATTTGCCTTCAAATTTTGGTTTCTCTTTACATTCATTTGCTTTGTGACCATGCTGATTGCAATTGTAGCACTTGCCATTGAATTTTCCTTTACCATTGCTCCAACATCTGTTAGATGTATGACCTAACTTACCATAGTGATTGCAAGTAGGTTTTTGATTCTTTTGGGTACCCTGTTTGGAAGATTCACCTTCTTTATTGTATCCAATGCCTACTTTATCTTTTTGTCTATGAAGATTCTGCTCATTTTGCTGATTCAATTGATCCATATCTGCTTGATATTTTATCATCCTTTCATTGACTTGTTTTTCAACATTTAAGTCATTTTCCAAACTTTCATTGATTTTTCTTTAAGATCTCAAATAACTTTGTAAGCTTGCATTGATTTGTCTTTCAGTGATTAAATCATTTCTCAAACTTTCATTCTCAAATCTTAGATTCATAATTTCTTCATTTGCATCAGATAGTTGACCTACAAGATCTTCATGATGAAGGGATTGATTTTTTCTTACCTCTAAGTCTTCATTTGCCTTGTTTCTTTGTTCCAAAACTTCACATAGCTTGATGGATTGGATTTCTTGTTCTCTTTTGAGCTTTCTTACTTCTTCCTGCAGAGAACCATTTTTTGCTAGGAGTTCCTTGATTGCTTCATTAGCTTCATTTGAACTGCTTGATGGTAAAAGGTCTTCAATCCTTTCTTCAATATACTAATGATCATTCATTTGTCTTGCAAGTTCCTTCCTTCTTTTCAGAGATTGAGAAAGATGCTCCTTTGCTTCTTTGAGTTGAGCCATGGCTATTTCCAGATCTAGCTTTTCATTCTCAATAGATTTGTCAAGTTTGAATATCTCCATTGTCCTTGATCTTTGCTCAAGCTGTCAAACTTTATCCTAAGAACCGCAATGCTCTGATACCAATTGTTGGAAATAATCAAGACTAACAAGGTTACTGAGAGGGGAGGGGTGAATCAGTAACACATGAACACACAGATTTGGTGACCTAGAAACCTTCCAATTAGAAAGTAAAACTGGGGTGGGGATGATACCCACAAAACTTCAATACTGCAGTATAAAGTTGGCCAGTTAAGGCTTACAATGATCACTTCTGATGATCTGCCCTGTCAGGAGCAAGTAGCAACATAGTGATCCTATAGTTATTGATGATATCTTCCTAGATGAACATTTGTTTTCTTAATAGCACATAATCCATGGTATGCCTATATTGCCAAATATATCACCATAGGGAGAACTCTAGCTCATTTCTCTCCTACAGATATACAACTTCTAGCTGAAAATAGTTTCAATTTTTTCTTGGATAGCTGGTTGCATATTTTATATTAGACTTGATCAATTCATGCATAGATGTCTTAGAGAAGATGAAACTTATGATATCCTAGAAGCCTTCCATAATGAACCATGTCAAGGAAATTTTACCTCTAAAAGGACAACATTCAAGATCCTAACAACTAGATATTATTGGCCAACCTTTCACAAGGATGAAACAAAATATACAAAGAAATCTGATAGATATCGATGTATGAGAAGAGCAAAAAAATCAGATGAAATGCCTCTACTACCACAAGTAGTTGTTATACCATTTGAAAAATATAAAATAATTTTTTTTGGTCCAATTGATCCTCAATAAAAAGGTTAATCTTATATTTTGGTATGTACTAATTATGTCACTAAATAGGCCAAGGAAAAATGTCATGACCAAAAATTTATAGCACAAAAACACAACTACAATTTTTTTTTGAAAGATAAATTTGAGGGATCACAAAATGTCCTATGCATGTTGCAACTAGGTTTATTGGTAGTTAGATACTAGGGATACATCTTCTTTGGTTGTCAAGGGATGATAATGTCCTTCAAGTCGATACTTATTACAATATTTAAATTAAAATGATCTCCTTTAAGTTAGTTGATCTAGTATACAGTGTTACCCAAGCAGTATGAGGATTGCATTTAACATTTAAAATTAGGTTTTAGGCAACATGAGTAAATTGTACTTAATGTTTCTTGACCCAATGGAATGTGGTTAATTGCTTTATTCTAGCTTGATTATGTTGTTAGGTACTACAAGTATTTGATATTCTAATATCACAACATGGATGTTTAAATGAACTAGCCCATGCTTAGATATGTTGTTCATGGGTATAAGCTTGTATATGACATGTACACAAGTTTAGTATTATGATATAAGAGAATAGGTTATTTATTTCACCTTGAAAACCCTTGCCACTATATGACTAACAACCCTTAATTAGATACTATAATATCTACTTGGAAATTCTTCCCCATTAGGTTTTCTATATACAACATATTTATTAGGTAAGGAATAACAGAGAATGAGTTGTTAATGGTACTTGGGTAATAATTCATTTAGTTTCATATTGAGAAAGAAACATTATATATCATTATCGATGGTACTATATTATGTCTATGATAATTCAATACATGACTATTTCATATCAAGCTCATATGTATGGTGGAGATTTCTTAGGTAGGTTGAGGAGATATACCTATCTGATAACATTATTCATTTACATGATTATATAATATAATGTAAAACACCATTTATGCAATCATACAAAATATTATGCTCACTAGGTATTAACTAATCATTATTCTTATGTGTTGTGCATAAAATCCATGTACCCCATATTGTTCGTTCATTTAATTGATCTATTTCCATATTAAAATTTAGATCCACCATATGCTAATCGATCCCCATAATGCCCTAAAATACAAATCCCCATTAATGAATTCTAAACACTAAATTTTCAGCCAAACAACAATCCCACATAACCATTATCTAATTTCACTTCTAATCATAGAATACCTAGAATGATATAATAATGTTATGCTCACATACACTCAATTCAGAAATATAAAATATTTATTTAATAATATATAATAATTTGCGTATTATATTACTAATGCATACTCTAACTAACATATGCTACATGAATTATTTTACAAATACAACAATTTTTCTAATCTAATAATTGTATTTAATAATAATAAACTATACCACATGATTCACCCTCTTCTAAACCCTACACTAACATTTAACCCTTTCCTAATATATATTCTGAATTCATTATTACCCACTACTATAATTTTTAACCTTAAAACATTTATTATGTAACCACTTTGACTACTTACCACTACCCATTAAATAATAATTATTATGTAAATAAAATTCCTAGCTACATACTATCTCACCCATCGCCCACTAACATCTATCCTACCCCCTTACATAATTTCTAACCCTAATCAAAATCTAATTTCTTAATAACCCTCTTTACTTACCTAAGCTCTTATTAACCATGCCCATATAATAACACCCTAAACTTACTAGTAACCTATGTTCTTAATTGCATTTCCTAACTTCCTAATTCCTTACATCAGCCATCCACTAACTTATGATTTGACCCTATTAATGTACCCTTCTACTTATAATTTTATTTTATTCTTATGATGCTTGTTAGTTCCTTCCTTTTGTAGGAAAACTTATGGATTTGTTTACTCTAAAATTAGCTATTTGATCAAGTCAACTGACCAATAACAGTAAACTATTAATTTTTAAAACTTGAATTTTCTTATTTATCATTGGTTTGAGCAATGAGAAAAATTATTTTCTTTTGAAAAAAAATAGAAATATTATTACATAGAATAAAATAATTTAAATGTTTCTTCGAAGCTTCTTCTGGAATCTTCTTCTTGAAGCCTCTTCTACTTCTTTTGGAGGCTTCTTCCCCAAGATTTTTCTAGAAGCCAGTTCTACAACTTATGTTGAAGGCTAAAATCACCCATGGATACAGATAATTCACTTTTACTCACATGGAAATGGAGTTTCTTGCTCCATCCAGATACTTTCATTTTTGTTGAGGCACCTTAATTTTTGCCGACATTTCTTATCCTCCATTTTCTTTTAAGATTATTTTTATGGCCCTCATAATGACTAGAAGAATTTATTCCAAAAGCCAATGGAGTTTCAAAACATAGCCTTTTATTGTTCTCAACAATTTGGATGAGATATGGTTTAAAAAAACTAGATTTACCTTGTAAGTTGGTCATCGAGTAACATCACTTTGGATAAGTATGTTTTTGAGTGATTTGAATTGAAGAATTGTTGAGAATCACTTGACACAGATAGATCCTTAACTTCCTTGAAGCATGACCAATTGAATTATTAGGAACTTGTATGTAGCAAAATGTTGTTGATAAGGTTTGAAAAGTAGAAAATTCAAGTGCAAACGTGCATCTCCTAGTTTTCTACTATTTGCCTATAGAAGTTTCCCTTGTTATTGATTTTTCTTTTCATTTTCTAATATTTTTGTTTGGTGGGCTTTTCAGATGTTTGGAGATTAGGCTTTTTAGATGTTCAAAGATTTCAAGAATTCTATTTGGATTTAAGGGTTTCTTCTCATAGAATGTAGGTAAGCATAGATACAAGTATGTTATTGACTATTATTTTAATAAATTTCTTTTCCTTTTGTATTTTATTCTAGTTTAATGGGATTTGATGATATTTGGACCAAACTATGGCTGTTAAGTTTTTTTGAACCCAAGAACTAGTCTTTATTCCTTTTTCCAGTCTCATACCATCATCCACAGCATTTAGGAAACATAAGGGTAGGCTAACATCTTTTACCCAAACTTGAGAAATTCCAAATCTTTGTAGTCATTTAGTGATATTTAGAATATTATATTTCTGAAATGGGTTTATTTTTTAAGTCTTGTTTTCCATGGTTGCATGATCTTTTAAGAACCCTAGTTTGCCACTTTTTTCTTTAATTTTCCCGCCTTTCAAGATTTTGAACTTCCAAGTTTTGCGGTGACTTTATTTTGGGTTTTTTTAGTTAGAATTAGAATTAATATATTTGTATCCCTTTTGGTGCAATGAAATATGAATCTACTCAAATTGTATACACTATGACCCCACTATTAGGGAGAAATGTGGGTAGAGTTTTCTTTCTTTTATTTTTGGAATTTTTCTTTACATCATTTTCCAAGGGCAATTTTGATTGCATTTTGTTGTAATTGCATCTCGAATGACCCCAATGCTGCTTTGAGTGTGATTAGTCAATGGAAGCCACCTTTTTTCCATGACTCCCTTTTTCTTCTTCTGAACCCATTCTATGCTTTAAGTTTTTTAGTTTAGAGAACTCCTTTTTGTTTTTTTTAAATAACTAAAAACCTTAGATTTTTTTAAAGATGGATCATGGTGAATAGGTGGAAATTTTTTATTTTGAAATACATATATGGTTATCATGAGTGTTTAGGAAGAAAAAAGCTCTTTTAGTCTCATAATAGAGGCAATTTGAGGAGCGAACTGAATTGTTTCCTGACACCAAGATATGATCTTTGTTTTTGGTTTTCATGGAAAATTAAAAATCTTAGCATTCCTTATAAACTTTTAGGGGCTTAAGTTATAAAATTAATTGTTAGGATTATTTTCCTTCTAGTCAACAAGGTTCACTATCTCAAACCTACATTGTCAGGAAATTTTTGATACTATATAATTAATAAGCATTAGGAATAGGGTGTAATCTAAAGGTTATTATCATTTTCAACTTGTTTGATTGGTATATGCCTATTTATTATATAGTAATTTTGTATCACATATTTGTTTCAAAGTCTTTTCTCAAAGGTTATTTTTCATTTTTTGACCCAGCTTCTTGTTTGACTTCAAGGTTGTTTTACTTTTTCCTAAGCATGATAATTTTTGTTTCTAGTTAGCATGTATGTGGATTCTTATCGAGTTAGTAATGAGAAAACTCTCTTTATCTTTTTTTCTACATGTTTATTTCAATCATTTTGATTTTAGGCACATTACTATATGATAATATATCAAAATATAATGCTCATATTGTGAATATAGTTGGTTTTTCATTGAATCTCAGTCTCTGCACTTCAAGATTTTATAATAGCATATCATGAAAAAAAATGTATTACATCTAAGGAATACATATATTGGAACTCCACAACTTAATATCATAACTTGTGAATTTCTTTTTGACAAATTCACGGTCATTTATGAATTACTAGTTTTATTTTTCTACTTAATTATTTTATTTTTCAATTCTCTAGGTATCTAGATTGTAATGGAGTTACTCTTCTATCTAGTTTTTCTTTCTCCTCTACTCATTTCAAGTATATGCATATTGTTTTCTTAAGATGAGAGCTATGCATTCTAGAAATTTGAGTTGCATTATTTATGTTTCTTAATCAACTAGCCAATAACATAGTGTGATTGGAAATTTGGCATAATTTTTTATAAAATAATTATGGATATAATATTTACTCACTAATTATCAAAATTATTATATAATATTATTTAAATATATTTAGCGATATGGACCTATGCCTATCTTGTTAGAAATAAGGTGTCTTAACCTTGGATAATTCCTATTCTTATTATTTGTTTTATAAATGTATTTTTTGCAAATACTTTAATTATGAGTGTACATGTCTAGTTGGCATGTTGATGTGTCACTCCACTTGAATGTGTCAACATCTTGAATTTTGTGTAAGGAGATCATGAATGATGCAGTTATGATGGATTCTTATGACATGTAAGAGCTATCTTTGGAAGATATGATGATGTGTGAAGATGTGTGGCAATTGATCATTAAGCATAGTACACTCAAGCCTCCATCTAGCACATTGGGTTTAGGGCATCACCTCAAAAAAAATTTGGGGTTCCTACTTTTTTGGAGAATGGTAAAACCCTAAGATAGTTCTTCTTTGGAAGTTGCCCTAAAATGGAAAGAGCATGATATAAGAGACTTTAGGGTTACAGATAGGTGATTAAAAAAGTGTGTATTGTTTGTAGTGTTTTGTTGTGACTACATTTGTCTTTCATGTCCTAAAAGAAATTGCATTGCAAGTGTATTGTAACCTTTGTGATAAGATAATACATTGTGTAAGTTTTGGAGGGGTGGGGTTGTTTTATCAAAAGGTTCTTCCCCACTAGCATATCTTCATGTTTGTGTTTTCTTTCTCTATCTATTTTTCTATATTCATGGTTGACTGCACTATTGTTATTTACATAATATCAAA
Source organism: Cupressus sempervirens (assembly GCA_028749045.1). Lineage (NCBI taxonomy): Eukaryota > Viridiplantae > Streptophyta > Pinopsida > Cupressales > Cupressaceae > Cupressus > Cupressus sempervirens. The sequence goes on from CM053784.1 coordinate 324,283,249, forward strand.
TATGAAATTGTAAGGATTTAAATAAAATTTTCACAATACTTTTCTTAAGGGATTAGTGTAGGAAGTTATTTTCGTACTTGAGTTTCCTTACAAGTGGTATCAGAGCTTGATCAACTTTTAATCCTAGTTTTTGGGTAGGTTTTTTGAGCAAATATCAAGTTAAGTGCAAGGTTTGTGTAGAGAATTTTGAATCTTATTTGTAGATTGAAATGGATAGTTCATCATATAGAAAAATGGAGGTGGAGAAATTTAATGGCAGTAATTTTGAGTTGTGGAAACTCAAGATGGAAGAATTTCTTAAAGCTCATGATCTATGGGAGGTAGCTTCACTTGATGTGAGACCCACAAAAATATCTCAAGTAGATTAGGATCTCAAAGATAAAAAAGCTAAGGATCTCATTAGACTCTATCTAACTGATTCAGTTCTCCTAAATGTTCTTGATTAGAAGACTACAAATAGTTTGTGGACACAGCTTGAGTCTATGTATCAGGCCAAATCTGTAGTGAACAAGGTTCCTAAGGAAGAAGTTGTATTATCTAAGAATGGAGGAAGGAGGATCTATTATAGATCATCTAAATGCTTTTAATTTACTAATTGCACAAATTGATATCATCTGGTGTCAAGATAGAGGAGGAGGATCCATGTATCACCCTATTATGTTCCTTGCCATATTCATGGGACCATCTTGTGATGGCTCTTGGAAGTACTTTAGTCATTTTTAGAATGGATGACATGGTCTCTTCATTGTTATCTAAGGAGACACAAAGAAAGTCTTTAGATTCAGCTAAGAAAGCTCTTAATTGACATTTGATTTCCACAATCCATTGATAATATTCTGGAGTTTTTCTAGAATTTGATTGTGTAGAATTTTTTAGCATCAACATTTTAGATCACACACAATGATCCATCATCAAGATGAATAGGTAGGGAATAGAACAATAAGTTTGTAGCTATTCATCCTGATGATGGATCATTCTGTGTGATCTGAAATGTTGATGCTAAAAAATTCTACACAATCAAATTCTAGAAAAACTCTAGAATAATAAGGAAGCTCTTACTGTTCATAGTAGATCCAAAAACAAAGAGAAGCAAAATGACAGCAAGTCTCGAAAGGCTAGATCCAAATCTTGTGGGAAATCAAAGACTCTTGGAAAGTCCAAGGCTAAAGGTTGGAACTATGATAACACTGTGAACTTTTGTAAAGAGTGTAAAGAGCCAAAGAAGAAGAAGAAGGCCTTAGATTTAGGTTCAAAAAAATCTCAAGAAGAAGGTGATGCTTTCATTGCAGCCTTGGTAGTGCATGCATTTGATGATGTGTGGATGATAGACTCGGATGTTTCTTTCCAAATTACCTCTCATTGAAGCTAGTTTTCAAAGAATGAAGTTTTTGATGGTGTTAAGGTGTACTTGGGTGATGATTCTCACCTAAAGATAGTTGGATGAGGATGGGTCACTATTAGATTCCCTGATGGATGAGTAAAGGGGATCAATGGGGTAATTCACATCCTTAGTTTGGCACAAAACCTATTATCTGCCAGTATTCTAAATGATGTATGTGTGTAAGTTATTTTTTCTAAAGATGGATGTAAGATGATGAGAGGAGCTATGGTGCTTGCTAAGGATACTAGGAGAGGTACTCTATTTTAGTATGATGCATGCATTTCTCAATGTAATAATTCTTTTGTTTCAAAGACAAGAGCAGCTATCACTTCATCCCCACCATCTAAATGCATTGTAAAAAACACTATGGTTATTGGTTCTGATGCTAATGCAACATGTGTACCTAATGGTGAAAACAGATTGGAAGAAAAGCTTCCTATAGAAAAGACAATGTTGTGGCATATGAGATTTAGCCACATTGGTGAGAAAGGTCTTAGAACCATGAAAAAAAGAACCTCATTGTGGGGTTCAATGATTGTAATCTTGAGTTTAACTTTTGTTAACATTGTGTCTATGGTAAACAAAATCATGTTTAGTTTTACTCTAGTTCTCAAAAATATTTTGATGTTTTGGATCTTATTCATTTTGATGTATTTCGTCCTATAGAAGTTCCTTCAATCTCTAAGTCATTATAGTAGAAGGACATGGATTTATTTCCTAAAAAGTAAGACACAAGTCTTTAGTCTGCTCAAGGAATTTAAAGCTCTTATAGAGAATCAGACTGATAAGAAGATTAAGTGTGTGAGAAATAACAATGGTGGTGAGTTTTTATCAGTAGAGTTCAAATAGTTCTATAAAGAATGAGGTATCAAGAGATATAAGACAACTCCTTATACCCCATAGAAAAATGGAGTTATAGAAAGAATGAATAGGAGACTGATGGAGAAGGCTAGGAGTATGCTTAGTGGAGTTGGTCTTGAACAAAGGTTTTGGGCTAAAGCTATGGCCATTGCTTGTTATCTGGTTAATAGATCTCCTAAATCAGCCCTTTTTGGTAAGACACCCATGGAGGTGTGGTCTATTAAGAAGCCTTCAATTAGAAATCTTCATGTTTTTAGTTGTGAAGCTTATGCACATGTTCCAAAGGAGAAAAAATCTAAGTTGGCAAATAAAGCTATCAAATGTGTTTTCATCGGATATGGTGTTGGTGTGAAAGGATACAAGATTTGGGACCCTATGACTAGTAAGGTTTTGTATAGTAGAAATATTATTTTTAGAGAGCTAACATCTTCTCCTATTATGCTAGAACTAGATGAAAAAGAAAAGAAGGAAGATATTATTCAGTTGCCTCCTACCCATGAGAATATTGAATAGAAAGACCATGTTGGGTCTAATGATGAGGAGAGCTCTAGTAGCTCTAATAGTTTAGAAGAAGAGGAAAAATAAACTCAACCTCATCCCTTGAGGAGATCCACAAGAGTAAGAAAACAACCAAAAAGGTTTGGTTATTCTATGTTAGATTCCAGTTGTGCTTTTTCTTTGATTACTAACACTAATGAGCCTAGATCTATGAAAGAGGCTTTGGATATGGAAGATGTAGGTTCCTAGATTGAGGCCATGGATGATGAAATGGCTTCATTGGATAAAAACAAAACTTGGGACCTTGTAGCTTTTCCTAAAGGACAAAAACCTATTGGTAGAAAATGGGCGTTTAAGAAGAAATTTTGTGCAGATCACAGTGTTGAAAGATACAAAGCTAGATTGGTTGAAAAGGGGTACTCATAGGTAGAGGGAATAGATTATGGTGAAATATTCTCTCCTATTAAAAAGTTGACATCTATTAGATTTATTTTATCTATTTTTGCACAATATGATTTAGATATAGAACAAATGGATGTGAAGACATTTTTCCTTCATGGTGATTTGGAGGAAGAGATTTATATGTCACAACCAGAGCACTAAATTGTTAAAGGTAAAGAATCTTTCATTTGAGATTAAAGAAGTCTTTATATGGTTTGAAACAATCTCCTAGGATGTGGTACCTTAAATTTGATGCCTTTGTGTTATCAATTGGATTCATAAGATCAAAATCAGATCATTGTGTTTATTTCAGAGTTGAAAATGATTGACTTCTTATTGTTGCATTATATGTTGATGATATGTTTCTATTTGGGAAGGGTAGGGGTATGATTTCTGATTTTAAATCTCAGTTGTTAGCATAATTTGAGATGAAATATCTTGGGACAAAAAGGTATATCTTGGGTATGGAAATAAGTAGAGATAGGTCTAACATAAAACTTTGGTTAAGTCAAAGTAAGTATGTGAAGTCTATGTTGGACAAGTTCAGCATGGTATATTATAGACCATTATGTGTTCTTGTTTCTATGGGAACAAATTATCTATAGATGATTGTCCAAAATATCCTAGTGAGGTGGAAGACATGAGTAGAGTATTTTATGCTAGTGTAGTGGGCAGTCTTATGTATGCTATGGTTTGTAATAGACCAAACATTTCCCAAGTAGTGCGAGTTCAGAGCTAGATTATCTCTAATCATGGATGGATACATTGGGATGCAGTTAAGTGAGTATTCAAATATTAAGGGTTACATTAGATTACTCCATTTTTTATCATGGTAAATCTTCTAGAGCTTTGCATTCAGTTTGTATTCATGGGTTTGTGGATTTAGATTGGCTAGGTGATATTAACAGTAGGAGATCTACCAGTGCTTATGTGTTTACTATGTTTGGTGGTTCCATTAGTTGGATGAGTAAGAAACAACCTATGGTTGCCTTTTCCACTATAGAATCTAATTACATGGTTGCTACTCATGCTTGTAAGGAAGCCATTTGTCTTAGGAGATTGTGTTTTAATATTGGTGTTGATGCAAGACAGATTACTATTTGTTGTGATAGTTAGAGTGCTATTTTCCTTGTAAAGAATTCAACTTTCCATGCCATAACAAAGCACATTGATGTGTAGTTTCACTTTGTGAGAGATATGGTGGAAGATGGAAAGGTAAACTTGGAGAAGGTAGATATTATAAAGAATTGTAAGGAAACTTAGGTGTGGAAATAACTTCCTACACTAATCTCATAAGGAAAGTATGGTGCAACTCCTTTTAAAATCTTCTACACTTACAGATTCAATATCATGTAAACAACAATATTGCAGCCAACCATGCATATAGAAAATAGATAGAGATAGAAACACATAACATAAAGATTTTTCAGTGGGGAAAAACCTTTCGGTAAAACAACCCCACCCCTCCAGAACCTGCACAATGTATTATCTTCAACACAAGGTTACAATACACTTGCAATGCAAGTTCAACATCAACAAAAGAAGACTCCAGCAGCACCTTAGTACCTGCATAACTCTCATCATCTTCTCTTTCATGCAATACTCCTTTTATGAACATCTTAAGACCCAACAACATGCCCATAATGGAGTTGGGCATTTTTCATGGCTCAACCACCAAGAAACATGCACAATGCCACATGTACATCCAATACCAAGAAAGGGGCATCCATCCCTTGAATAGGCAATGATAGCTTGTCATAGAATCCGCCAAAATTAGCTGTCACAAGAGAAGTGTAAGGGAATCCATCATACCAACCTATTTTTGGCATATTCTCTTACACACACCAACCACTCATTCTTGGGTGCCCAAATAGGCCTCATGTCATAAGATGCTCTTACACCTATCATAGCTCATTCCTTAAATAGCTCTTACGCGTCATAGGAATCCATCATAACCATTTCAGCCATGATCTCCTTCACACACTTCAAGATGCTGACACATAAGAGTGATCAACATGCCAACTAGACATGTACACTCACATTTACATATTATTTGCAAAAATACATTTTAAAAAACAAATAATAATAAAAATAGGAATTATACCAGGTTGAGACACCTTATTCCTAACATTCTCCCACTTGTCGAACACCTTGTAAGAGCAATAGGAACATAACAGGAACTAACCACTATAGGCCAAAAGGCCCATAGACTCTGAACACCATCTGAACTTCTCAGTGCCCACTAGTTTCGTTAATGCATCTGCAACATTCTTCACAGTATCTATCTTCTCCAAATTTACCTTTCCATCTTCCACCATATCTCTCACAAAGTGAAACTGCACATCAATGTGCTTCGTTCTAGCATGGAAAGTTGGATTCTTCGCAAGGAAAATAGCACTCTGACTGTCACACCAAATAGTAATCGGTTCTACATCAACACCAACATTAGAACACAATCTCTTAAGCCAAATGGCTTCCTTACAAGCATGAGTAGCAGCCATGTACTCAGCTTCTATAGTGGACAAAGTAACCACAGGTTGTCGCTTACTCATCCAACTAATGGAACCACCAAACATAGTGAACACATAACCACTGGTGGATCTCCTACAGTCAATATCACCTGCCTAATCTGAATCCACAAACCCATGAATACAAATTGAATGCGGAAATTTAGAAGAGTTACCATGATAACATATGGAGTAATTTGATGTACCCTTCAAATATCTGAATACTCGCTTAACTGCATCCCAATGTACCCATCCAGGATTAGCCATAAATTGACTCAAGACTCCTACTGCTTGGGTAATGTCTGGTCTAGTATAGACCATAGCATACATAAGACTTCCAACTGCACTAGCATAAGGTACTCTACTCATGTCCTCCACCTCACTAGGAGATTTTGGACAATCATCTACAGATAACTTTGTTCCCACAGGAATAGGAACACATAGTGGTCTACAATCTGCCATGCTGAACCTATCCAACACAGACTTCACATACTTAATCTGACTCAACCAAAGTTTTCTGTTAGACCTGTCTCTACTAATTTCCATACCCAAGATGTACCTAGCTGCCCCAAGATCTTTCATCTCAAACTGTGCTGAAAACTAAGATTTAAAATCAGAAATCATACCCTTACCCTTCCCAAATAGCAACATATCATCAACATATAATGCAACAATAAGAAGGCGATCATTTTCAACTCTGAAATAAACACAATGATCTGATTTTGATCTTAAAAATCCAATTGACAACACAAAGGCATCAAAATTAAGGTACCACATCCTAGGAGATTTCTTCAAACCATATAGAGATTTCTTCAATCTGCAAACAAAGGATTCTTTACCTTTAACAATGTAGTGCTCAGGCTGTGACATATAAATCTCTTCCTCCAAATCACCATGAAGGAAAGTTGTCTTCACATCCATCTGTTCTATCTCTAAATCATATGATGGAGTAAGAGATAAAAAAAATCTAATGGATGTCAACTTTGCAACAGGAGAGAATATTTCACCATAATCTATTCCCTCTACCTGTGAATACCCCTTTGCAACCAATCTAGCTTTGTACCTTTCAACACTGCCATCTGCATAGAATTTCTTCTTGAACACCCATTTACAACCAAAAAATTTTCTCCCTTTAGGCAAAGGTACAAGGTCCCAATTATTGTTTTTATCTAATGAAGCCATCTCATCATCCATAGCCTCAATCCAAGAACCTGCATCTTCCATGCCCAAAACCTCTTTCACAGATCTAGGCTCATCAGTGTTAGTAATCAAAGAAAAAGAACAACTGGAATCTAACATAGAATAACCAAACCTTTTTGGTTGCTTTCTTTCTATCGTGGATCTCCTCAAGGGCCGAGGTTGAGGTTGTTCTTCCTCTTCTTCTGAACTGTCAGAGCTACTAGATCTCTCCTCATCATTAGACCCAACATGGTCTCTCTGTTCAGTCTTCTCAAGGGTAGGAGGCAACTAAACATCTTTTTCCTTTTCTTTTTCATCTGGTTGTAGCATGATAGGAGAAGATGTTAGCTCTTTAAAAATAAGATTTCTACTATAAAACACCTTATTAGTCACAAGATCCCAAAGCTTGTATCCTTTCACACCAGTACTGTATCCGATGAAAATACATTTAACAGCTTTATTTTCCAACTTAGATCTTTTCTCCTTTGGAACATATGCATAAGCTTCACAACCAAAAACATGAAGATGTCTAATTGAAGGCTTCTTACCAGACCACACCTCCATGGGTATCTTACCAAAAAGAGTTGATGTAGGAGATCTGTTAACCAGATAGCAAGTAGTGGCCACAGCTTCAGCCCAAAACCTTTGTTCTAAACCAGCTCCACTAAGCATACTCCTAGCCTTCTCCATCAGTGTCCTATTCATTCTCTCTGTAACTCCATTTTTCTCTAGGGTATAAGGAGTTGTCTTATTCCTCTCGATACCTTGTTCTTTATAGAATTGTTCAAACTCTGCTAAGCAAAACTCACCACCATTGTTAGTTCTCACACACTTAATCTTCTTACTAGTCTGATTCTCTACAAGGGCTTTAAATTCCTTTAATCGACTAAAGACTTGTGTCTTACTTTTAAGGAAATAAATCCATATCCTTCTACTATAATCATCTATGAAAGATACAAAAAATATAGACTTGGAGATCGAAGGAACTTTTACAGGACCAAATACTTCATAATGAATAAGATCCAAAACATCAGAAGATTTGTGAGAACTAGAGTAAAACTGAACACGAAGATACAATGTTCACAGAAGTCGAACTCAAGATTGCAATCATTTAACTCCTCAACAAGATTTTTGTTTTTCAGGGTTCTGAGACCCTTCTCACCAATGTGGCCAAGTCTCATATGCCACAACATTGTCTTTTCTACAGGATGCTTTCCTTCCAAAGTGTTTGCATTGCCATCGAAACCAATAACCACAGAATTCTTCACTGTTCGCTCAGATGGTGAGGATGAAGAACTATTACATAGAGGAATACATGCATCTAGCTGAAACAAAGTACCTCTCCTAGTACCCTTAGCAAGCACCATCGATCCTCTAATCATCTTACATCCTTCTTTCGAAAAAAAAACTTGCACACCTACATTGTTCAGCATACTTATAGATAATAGGTTTTGTGCCAAACCTGGAATGTGCATAACTCCATTGATTCCCTTTACTCGTCCATCAGGAAATTTGATAGTGACCCTTCCACGTCCAACTATCTTTAGGTGAGAATCATCACCCAAGTACACCTTTCCACCATCGAACTCTTCATATCTTGAGAGCCAATTTTGATGAGAGGTCATGTGAAAAGATGCACCCGAGTCAGCCAACCACACATCATCAGATGCATGGGCTGCCAAAGCTACAACGAATGCATCGCCATCTTCTTGAGATTTTTCAGAACCAGAATCTGAGGCTTTCTTCTTCTTCTTAGGCTCTGTACAGTCTTTACGGAAGTGCCTAGTCTTATTATAGTTCCAACATTTTTCCTTGGACTTATTGGAAGTCTTTGACTTCCCATGGGATTTGGATCTACCCTTATTGTCAGACTTATTGTCATTTTTCTTTCCTCTTTTCATGGATCTCTCACGAACAACAAGGGCTTATTTTTCCAAAATAGAAGCCTTTCTTCGCATCTCCTCTGATAGCAGTGAAGACACCACATCATCCATTTTGAAAGTGACTAATGTGCTTCTGAGAGCCATCACAAGACGGTCCCATGAATCTGGTAAAGAACACAAAAGTGTGTAGCAATGATCCTCCTCCTCTAACTTGACACCAGCAGATGTCAACTATGTAGCCAGCAAATTAAATGCATTTAAATGATCCATTAAGGATCCACCTTCTTCCATTCACAGAGAATACAAATTTTTCCTCAGGAACAACTTGTTCACCAAAGATTTGGCCTGATACACGGCCCCAAGTCTCTTCCACAAACTATATGGAGTTTTCTCATCTAGGACATTTAGAAGGACTGCATCAGTTAAATAGTCTTATGAGACCCTTAGCTTTATGGTCTTTAATATCCCAATTTTCTTGAGTTATAGTTGCTGGTCTTGTAGCGTTTGTAGTCACTTCCCATAGGTCACGATCTTCCAACATGTCTTCCATCTTGAGTTTCCACAACTCAAAATTAGTGCCATTAAATTTCTCCACCTCCATTCTTCCATATGATGAACTCGCCATCCCAATCTACAAATAAGATTCAGGATGCTCTGCACAAGACTTCCACTCAACTTGAGATTAGCTCAAAAAACCCTACCCAACAACTAGGATCAAAACTTGATCAAGCTCTGATACCACTTGTAAGGAAACTCAGGTGTGGAAATAGCTTCCTACACTAATCTCATAAGGAAAGTATGGTGCAAATCCTTTTAAAATCTTCTACACTTATAGATTCAATATCATGTAAACAACAATATTGTAGCCAACCATGCATATAGAAAATAGACAGAGACAAAAACACATAACACAAAGATTTTCCGATGGGAAAAAACCTTTCGGTAAAACAACCCCACTCCTCCAGAACCTACATGATGTATTATCTTCAACACAAGGTTACAATAAACTTGCAATGCAAGTTCAACATCAACAAAAGAAGACTCTAGCAGCACCTCAGTACCTGCATAACTCTCATCATCTTCTCTTTCATGCAATACTCCTTTTATGAACATCTTAAGACCCAACAACATGCCCATAATGGAGTTGGGCATTTTTCATGGCTCAACCACCAAGAAAGATGCACAATGCCACATGTACATCCAATACCAAGAAAGGGGCATCCATCCCTTGAATAGGCAATGATAGCTTGTCATAGAATCCGCCAAAAATAGCAGTCACAAGAGAAGTGTAAGGGAATTTGTCATACCAAGCTATTTTTGGCATATTCTCTTACACACACCAACCACTCATTCTTGGGTGCCCAAATAGGCCTCATGTCATAAGATGCTCTTACACCTATCATAGCTCATTCCTTAAATAGCTCTTACACGTCATAGGAATCCGTCATAACCATTTCAGCCATGATCTCCTTCACACACTTCAAGATGCTGACACATGTGAGTGATCAACATGTCAACTAGACATGTACACTCACATTTACATATTATTTGCAAAAATACATTTTACAAAATAAATAATAATAAAAATAGGAATTATACAAGGTTGAGACACCTTATTCCTAACAATAATGTTGCAGATGCATTGATGAAACTAGTGGGAATAGAGAAGTTTAGATGGTGTTCATAGTCTATGGGCCTTTAGACCTATAGAGGTTAGTTCTTGTTATGTTCCTATTTCTCTTAAAAGGTTTTAGACAAGTGGGAGAAAGGTAGGAATAAGGTGTCTCAACCTTGGATAATTCATATTCATATTATTTATTTTGTAAGGATTTAAACAGAATTTGCACAATACTTTCTTTAAGGGATTAGTGTAGGAAGTTGTTTCCACACTTGGGTTCCTTACATATCTGGCATGTCATTTGTATTGTATTAGCTAAACATTTTTTTAACCAAACATTATGGTTTCAACAATCTGAATTATTCATTTTCTACCACTATGGTACCTAAGTAGATAGAAAATATGGCCTACAAAGAAGCAATATATTTCCATGTTATTCCTCTTGATGCAAACCTTGAAAATTGTGATTCAAGCGTTCTTTCGGGAGGCTACAACAAGGCTCCTAGTAAGATTTTCATCTATGGTGAAAATAGCCAAAATTATCTCCTACCTCAGGCATGGATGCATAGCTTATCAACCATCAAAAATCCCAAAAGGAATCTCCTTTAGTTTGCACTCTATGTAGACAAATTTCCCCAGACGCAATGTGTCATAAATGTTTTCTATGTTTGGATTATGTCCTCAAATGATAGTCTTAATTTTAGTTTCCTTCTTTGTGATAAGAAAAGGAATGATAGAAGCTTGCTTTAGTTGAGACTTAATACTGGCCTTTTGTCATGTTCATAGGTCCAAGAGCATTGTGTAAATGTGAAGTTACCTCACATAACTTTTTGTTTTAATAGGTAGAGAGGGATTTTCTCATTTCAGACATTGCTCTACGAGGGGCCTACAATAATAGGTGAAGGGGCTCCAATATTTTTACAAGTGGAGAGAATTGGACATTGTTGTTAGTACCATTTGGATTTTGATGGAAAAAGTCCATATTTCTTTTTATTTGCCAAACTTTTATGAATCCTTCACCTGAAGTCTTTAGATTTCCCTTGAGGCCATATCGAAGTACAAGTTTAATTTTCCTTTTTGAGGAGAAATACATGTATTGTCTTCCTTTTCTTTATGTTGCTAAGGAATTTAACATGATTAAGGGGAAAATTATTGTAGGGATTCTTTGTACATTTAAGGTTACAACAACAAGCTATATAGGCCTTATTCATACCCATTATGAACACTCTTGTATACACTACATTGTAAGAGTATAAAATCCAACATGTGTTTATGATTATTGTAGAGGGAGCATTAGAATGGGCTCAAGGATCCAAGTTTTACTAGGCTATCATTAATTCAATGTGATGATGGTGTAATGCAAACCATTCAACACACTAACCTAGGGGACCAAATTTGGAGTTTTCATTTAGATTATAATTTAGATGTGTGGCTCCTACTAAAATAGTACAATCTCAAACATAGATGTAATAAATTATAAAATAGATTCCTCTAAAGAAACCAACATAAAAAAGAAATACCTATGTATTTTCAAATTATTCAATGGGTGGCCATTGATAGAAAAATGAGGGAGTTTAAAACTAGTTGGAACAATAGATAGCTTGTATAAGTGGAAATAGGTGGAAATAAATGTATTCAAACATTGGAAAAATGATAAATCGTAAAAGTCTATAAACATTGGTGAACAATATAGGATCATTTTAATGTGACATACATAAAAAATTAACTTCTATTCAATTTCAGATTGTTAAGTCATGAAAAAATAAGGGCAATAAACTAATCTTGACAACATTCACGGGACTAATAGCAAAGAATCTCCAATGGTGTAATAATAAGATATTTTTTCCCTTTGATTAGTCATGCAAAACAACAAACATAAACCTTAGCAATGAACATTTATAACTACCAACTTCCGCCTAGAATATTAACTATTTAACATGATGTTTTTGAGAAATGGATACAAGAGCCCTATATCCTGAACTAGTATCTTCTACACACAGCTGGTTGTTAGACTCTATCAATGTAAGGTATCACAATTTTAGGATGTGATATTATGATCCATACCACCAAGGATCATGTTGTAGTATATTTATCCAAAAAAAAAGATAATCTAAGAATCTACTTACTACACCATGTGCCAAGTTTGCTAACCAACCAATCATTTTGTATTTTGTTTGTTCTTCTTGTTGTTTCATGTAACCATTTAAAAGAGGTAATTGCAAGGTCCACATTGAAGGAAATGTAGAATATGAAGGTGACAAACATAAACTACACATATGTGCTTGTGTAGAGCTTTATGTACTTAAATTTCATCATACTTAAATTTGATTAGAAAGAATCAACCCCTCTTCCATTGCTCATTCCTACACTTCCTATTTTTTACATGTGCAACATTGATGTAGACTCTTAGACAAAGGTGCCAAAGGTGGTCTTTTGAGTTAAAATATTATCTATATACCAACAACAAATATGACATCAAAATATTATTAAATAATATTTTACTAAATTAAAATACATCACATCATTCACAATTTAGTAAATACATCATATCATTCCCTTAACATATTCTCAACAAATTTAATGTATTTTGACCAAATGTTTGTCAAATCCCTTAATTTAAGGGAGTGATCACTCATGCATGGTACTGGTAAAAATGAAGGAAAATAATCTTATGGTTTAGCAAACAAATTTTAAAGTAAGGTTATCATGCATCCTTTCAAATATTTGCTTGACATTTCATTCATGAGAAGATACTTGTACATACTATATGAAGGAATAAAGGAATCTATGGGATTTCTATTATAGGTACATTTATTCTATTGTATCAATGCAATTCAAATTTTATGATCAATGTACTATTCAACTACTCAATTTACTTTGTTTTCTTTAAATGTCAAAATTTACATTTCATTTGATTTCATGGACTAGTAGAAAATAATTGGGCAATAGTTTTAATCTCTTCTCAAAAGCATATTGTTAGCTACATTAAGAAGGTTTTACTCTCTCTAATACATTAGATTACCTCTCTATAGTTGATAGGTGTCAAATCAAGAAAACATCTATGTTCATAAGTAAATTTCATACAATTCCTCTTCACAAGTTAAAGGCTTTTTATAGCATCTTGCATTTCACTTCCATTTACAATTAAATATACACCCTAATTCAAATCTTACCCCATAACCTACCACACCAAAGGTAAGAACTTTGGCACTTGCACACCTTGTTATTAACTCACCTACTTATGCTATCCCATCGAGTGTTCCTTAACACTAAGAACTAAAGCTAATTATTCCCTTCTAATCTATGAGCCATCCATGTGGCCCCGCCCTCAACCTAAAGCCCTTCCTAGCTAAAACCTACCAAGGACAAGGATGGCTTGAAGCTAGATTACATTCTTGATATGTGTGGGGAGAAGGGTTTAAGAAACTTGTACAATTCCAAGAGGTGGTGCCTCACCTCACACCTCCCTTGGTTGACTTTCCCATTGCACACCCAACTAGGCCCTCCAACCAAGTCAACATGGCACTCAAGAGGGTGGTTTGACAACACATTGGTGGTGCTATGAGAGGAGCATAGAGTTAGGATGAACCCTCCATTGGCTGCTCCCTATGTCTCTTTTGACTCAATTGCCCCTCACTAACTATATTTTAAATGACATACCTTATGCATGGAACTACATTGTAAGTTGAGTAGATAAATAGGAGTTTATATATATATATATATATATGGGGAAAACTTTAGGAGTGGTACTATTAATTTAACTTGCATTATTTCCCTTTTCAAAAAGTTTTTTCTAACTAGATATATGTATATTTTGAAATTTGAAGTCAAAGATCCAAGGGAATATTCCCTAGAATTACTTTATTAGCCTGATATAGGGAGGGACATTATTTCTCACTTCCCATACAAAATCTAAAGACCTAAATATGCATTTACAAGCTTATTTTCTCATGGTAATTTATGCTTCGATATATTTGATTTCTCTCCTGTACTCAACTATGAGGTTAGGAATATTGGTTTGGTAGTGGTTTGATGTTACTTCCATATTCCAATGCAATTACCTAGTTTAATGTATATAATTAGAAATCACTTGAACAATTACTTAACACGTGAAATGAATTGAAACATGATCAAACACGACATTAATAAATTACTATTTTCTACGAATAGTGGAACTTTGGATGACATTTATTGTTAATCTAATGTTTAGTGAAACTTCTTTATATAAATAATATAATTGAGATGCATTCTCTTGTACTACTTCATGATTAAATTGAGCATGATACCAACAATGCATATTCATTACATAATCATCAAACAACGAGATATCTTTTGAAATGGGTTTATTTTACATTCTATTTATGACCATTATGATACATCAATCTTTCCATTGCAATACATCTAAATGCATGTAAATGAAACTACAATGCAAATATATATGATCATCTACCAAATTCTTCATCACTTTATGAAATCACACTTCATAATAATACAAAACTAAATAGATGGAGATTTAAATTCTACATTGCAATACAAAAAGAACATAAGTAAGGGTTAAACTTTTACAATGTAATATACAATAACATGAAGAAGGATTTTATCCTTTCAAATACATTACAAAATGAAACATTCTTTCCTTATTTCATCAATGCATGGGTGACACCAAACTTCTTCCTTGGATCCAAAGAACATAAAACCTACAATTATATAAGACAAAAATACAAGAACCATGGATACTCTCCTCCCAACCACAAGCCTCTAAAGAGACCACCCCCAAGCTAGGGGAAACAAGGCTCAAATAGGATACAACATACAATATTGCAAATGCATAAAATACCACAATGCAACACTTGGACAATCCCACCCAAAGGCTTTCACAATGGTTCACAAATGTAACTATGAAAATAGGGTGAATGTAGGCTTTTCAAAGAGGATACTTGTCATATCAAAAAATCTCTGTAACAAGCAATTTTCATGCCCTTTTGGGGCTTTCACAATTAACAATTTCCATTCCCTTTCAGGGATTCCATAATCATCTTTTTTTTCACAATAAATTCCAAACTACATTACCATCAACTATATCTTTCTTGGAGACTAGAATCCATAAATTTCCTCTCTACTTCCCCTATCACTCCCAAATCAAGATATGAATGATTATGGCTACAATGGAGCCCATACTCCAAGGTTCTCAACTACATTGTAAAGCCCAACTACGCCCTTCACCCTAGACTTCACTACCCTTCTCAAAGGGTGAGTGAAGTCCTAACATCCATAATCAACATACATAAAAAATGGAGAAAACAAAGATAAAATCAAATACAACAAGTTACACATTTTCATCTCAACACAAAAATATCAAAATCTTCCCACAACATGAATCACCATTACAAAATTTACATGAATGCTACAGCATAATGAAAGTATCAGAAGAAGAGACTCCATGATCAAGGTAAAGCAACTCAAAAAGGAAATGAGAGTTGTTTAGGAGCTCCTTTCCTTCCCTCCAAGTCTCCAAAACCCTAAGTGTCTCTAAAGTTAGTGACTCGGTAGACAACCCCCTAATTTCCTCCCAAGTCCTCTAAAAAGGATCCCAAAACCCTCACTATCTAAAAATTAGTATAAAATAAGCTTGCCTTCTTTACAACATTGTCTCCTTCTAAAATTATAGCCTTCACCAACTATGTGGATGTGGAAGAAGTCATGTGACACTCCTAATTTTGAAATGTTTTGAAAATGACTCTTTTGGAGGGTCTCCTAAGCCACCTAGACCAACTTATGGTGAGATTTGAACCCCCAAACCACACTATTATCACATGGGCACTAGATTTTCGCTAAAATAACCCCCTAGACCACTTTTGATCCCCTAAAGTCAATAGGAATTTTAAATTCAAATTTCAAATAGATGGAGACTTCTCCTAACATCTTTCCATGTGAGGTTAACTTGGGTACTACATTGGGGTTAGGTTTAGGTTAGGTTACTTCTTGCCAAAACCCTAAATGGCATGTCATCTACACATGAACAATATAAGTGTCAAGTGACACATTAAAATACATTACAATTAATATTTATGAAAATGAAAAACACATTACAATGGTTTTGAATCTTCCAAAGATTCAACCTTGGCTTAATTGTGTTCACATAAGTTTGAGCCTTGATTCCCTAGTTAACTCCATGGTTAATTTCCTGCACACTAAACTCGAGCATGAGTAGTCCAAGAAAATCATACAAGAAAAATATAATAAGTGCAATAAATCATTATTACATAATCACATTCAACCTTAAGTTTTATATATATTCAATCATTTAAATTAACTTTTCCTACTAACTTTATCACATGCAATACTACAACATTAAAACATCATACCTTGCATATCAAAATTTTCCGTCTTAAATATAACCAATTATCATTTCAAGCATTTATACAATTTAGTTTCTATGAAAACAAATGTAGTATTAAGAATATGAAATTGAAATGTAAAAACATATCAATTAGGTCCTCATATACAATATATTATGGATTATCAAAATGAAAATCTATATTAAAATAAGATAACCATATAGTCTCAAAAGTGTATCAAAATATCGAGTTAGGTGTATCAATATGAAAATATATCATCTATTCTATGAGGGGTTGGGTGAGGCTTCACACAAAAGCTATGAAGCATGCTAGGGATAATATTGTTGCAAAAATCTTATATGAAGTCATCTTTATATGATTTAGAGTCCCTATTGATCAAGGTGCCCAATTCATATCAAATCATTACCGCGCTCATGAATTAGTATATAATTGAAAATGGTAAATCTTCTCCTTACCATGTAAAAGAAAATGGACAAGCTAAGATAACAAATAGAGAACTAGAAACCATCTTGACAAAAATGTTCAAATGCATAAGAAGGACTTGACAACCAAGCTTCTAGAGGTATTATGGGCATATAAAGAAACATGGAAAACAACAACTTGATTTACTCCTTTTGAATTAGTCTAAGTAAAAATGGTTATGATGGCGATTGAGTTTGAGAACAAAACATTTTGTGTTGCATTGGACCTCAACATAGATCTCCACAATGCTCAACAAGAATGCATCCCATACCTAAATGGATTTGATGATTTTCTAAAATCTACATTGCATAATATTAAATTAATAGAAACAGACTGCAAGAAATGGTATGATAATTTATTCATGATAAGAAATTCATTGTGGGTTACTGGGAACTCCTCTATGATTCAAGGTATCAACACAACCATTACAAGTTCCAAACTAGATGGTTTGGCCCATAAGAAATAGAATTTTATGATAATGGAGTGGTGTAGTTAGTAAAAATTGATCTTGTACAACTCAAACTTCTATTCAATGCCCACTGACTCAAAATCTACAATAAACCACAAACTAGAGAAGTGTAAGAATTTTCCTAAGGCAATAATGCAACACCAAGATCTAGAAGCACAAGAGAGATGAGAGATGATCAAACAAGAATATCAATAATGATCAAATGATAATGGATTTCAGATTATTATATCACCAAAGTGCCTTGTATATAAAGGCAATTAAAATGAGTAGGAGTTAGCAAAGAGATAGTCATAACAACTAAGCACATGTCCACCAAGACTGGATTATCCTTCATTATGCATGAATGTACATGCAATAATGAGAGGATAAGAATATAAAGGTGTATCTTGTAAAGAGATGTAGCATACAACATTTTCTCAATTAGAGTGCAAACTACTATGTTGTCAACATGAAAACTCATATGAATATGCAAACTCCTAGGTGTATACATGATAACTAATATGAATATGCATTAACCAAAGTAAAGTTTAAATAGTAAATTCTTATTTACGTCAACACCCCGCTTAAGTGCAACTTAAGGAAATGTACTTAAGCTCACAAAATCTAGATTAAAATGCAGGTTGGGTCCCAACTACTAGGCCATGTTAGGTACCCATGTAGAAACTACAAGTGCAAAATATATGCAATGCAATCTCTCATAAAGAGGAGAAAGAGGGAAAACTAGATGGGAAAAAATCTTGTCTTAAAAGAGAGATAAGTACAATAAAAGTTAATGAGAGAGAAGAAGACCTCATGAGAGGAAAAGAGACCCCCCATAGGAGAGAAGTGGAAGAGAGACCAAGTAGCCCCCCCAATGTAGAATGTAAACCTATGGTATATGCTCCAAGCTCGATGTAGAAATTTCTCCATGAGTGTAGAATAACATTCCTCCCCTTAGGAAAAAATAGAACCAAAGGTGTATCAATGAAGCCTCTCTTGTTTGTAGGAAGAAACCTCAAAACATATGAAATATTTGAAACCTACACAAGTGTCCCCATGTCAATACTGAAAGGTGCCTCCTCCAAATCATGTGTACTATGCCACTCTTCTGAGAAAGACAAATTAGGATCAACTAAGGATGAATGTAGAATGTGTATCAAAGACTCAAGTATCTCCTCTGAAGAAAAAGTGACCTCCTCCAATTTTTGTATCAAAGGATCTACCATCATGTCAACCTCAAAAGATTGATCAAGTAGAGAATGAAGATGAATGTTAGCATGCTCCCTTGCAACTAAAGAAGGACCATCTTCACCAAAAGAGAAGATGAATGCCATCAATAGTGTCTACTCAATTTGCAATGTAGGACTTCACAAAAAAACTAAAAATGTTTGTCAAGTAGTCATCCCATGGTACTTATTGTAGAAGACAATGAATATATTGTTTCACTAAATCATGTGAGTCCACAACTATGTAAATACAAGAATCATTAGGTGTAATAGTAGATGCAATATCAAAAGGAAGAGAATAAATTGATGACTCAAAAGCTTCATCACATGTGAGAATACCCAAGTTCAAGTAGCCAAAGTCCTCCTCAAAGTCTAAATCAACACTAGAAGTGTGATCAAAATTTACTGAAGAATATGTTGAGAAATCACTATCACCATCATGAAAAAAATTTGGGAAGTAGTATAGCCTAGATGCATGATCAACCACCCATGTAGCAATGACCTTTGTAGTCTTCAAGTCTCTAATAAACATTGAACCAGGTGTGAATTCCATAGTCCTCCTTTTATCCCAATGAGGTACACACAATACATATTTGAAGTATCCCTCCCCCTTATCAATAGTTTCTTTCCCAATCACATTCATGTAAGTATGATTGCCCATCAAAATAGGTGGAGTGTGACAAGGATCAAATAATGAAAACATAGACTATGAAGATGCCATATGATGTGAAGCCCCTAGATCTAGAAGCCATCTCCCTGAATCTTGACTTGAAGTAGTAACTGAGGCTTGACCTTTGCCCATGTGATCCTTTTCTTTATCTTAATGTAAAGATAGAAGATGAAGTAGTCATTCTTGAAGGTAGATTTATGTGATTCTTCATAAGAAGATTCTTTAGTTCATCAATTTCCTTCTTATAGTTGTGATGTTCTTCATTTCCACTCTGCTTACAATATGCATAAGTAAGAAAGTCCCTCTTGGATGATTTCCCCTTATTGTTGGAGTTTTCTTGTGGTGAGGAGGTGGATTTCTATTTCTCAGTTTGTGTCTTATGTTTCCACTTGCTTTTCTTCTTTTTTCTTTGATTCCCTTGATTAGCTACCAATGCCTTAGAATGTAAAGACTTGAGAATTCCCATAGTCATTAATTTTGATTGTTCCAACATCAACATCTCTCCAAATGACTCAAATGAAGGTGTAGTGAATGCACTTCCCATTGTCAACTTGTGAGTGTTGTAGCTTAAAACAAAGGCTGTGTATTTTGAGGGAATGCTGTCCATCATATGATGCATCAATTAGGAATCCTTAATGGTAGTACCACAATCCCTGAGTTGTATTCTCAACTCATTAGCCTTGTTCATGAAATTTTGGATTGTGTCAAAGTTTTTAGGATCCAATTTGAGAAGCATTTCTTGAATTGTGAATCCTTGATCTTCATCTACTTTACCATACAAACTTTCAAGTTTATCCCAAGCTTTCTGGGAACTACTCAAGGGTGTAATGTGAACCAAAATATCTTTAGTGGTTGATTCTCTAATGATTCCAAAAGCCTTAGAGTCTTCAATTTTCCATGCAAATGTTTCCTTAGGATCTACATTAGGACTAGAGGGGATTGGAATTGTTCCATTTACAAATGGATTCAAACCTTTCTTCATTAACCTACTCCATACATTTTCTGTTCATTTGGCATAGTTATGTAGAGTTTATTTATAAAATGAAGAAGAACTCATGATGAAAAAATTAAAAGAATGCAAGAAAAATCACACAAGACACCCCTCCCTCCCCCCCCCCCCGCCCCCACAAATCACTCAATGAAATAACCACCCCAAATAGATGCTTTGGCACTTTATATTTAGTGTGTACACAATAGCCACTTGTCAAAATGGAACAAAGTGGACTTCTAATTTTGATGTTTAAAACATAAAATGTGAAGCTATAGTATACTCAAGTACATAAGACACCAGATCTCTTAAGGATCTAAATAGTTACAAGTGCCAAAATAGGCCAAAAGAGACCAAATATGGAATGTACAATAAATACTTATAATTTCTTCAAATTGATATCAAAGCTAGAAAGTGGACAAAAAAATATGCACTATAAAAAAAAATGGCACCTCAAAATGTGATAGGGAGAGGGGATGAACTAATCACTACTTCATACTCATAGTCTACCATTGAGACCTAAGGTGACTTCCAAGTTCAAAAAATGGACCTATAGGATCCCTATTATGTAGAGATCCCCTAGTCCTAAACTCCACTCTTCTATCTTGAACAAATCCTATTCTTGCCACTTGCTAGGTTCTCATACTAGGTGGAGAACACTTAAGGTTTTAAAGCTGACATAGTTCTTTCTTGAATAATCCTCACACTCAACTTCTAGGGTCATGAAGGTGATTTAAGACCTCTCAATACACTTCTTTTATTGTCCAAGGTAGCTCAATGCAATTACCCTTCTTACTGATTTCACCCTTTTCCACCAAAATAGGGCTACTAGAAAAGAGCCCCAATTAGCCCTCTTGTTCCTAGAAATCAAGGATTTCTTCAAATTTATTCCACTAAGAAATTTAAACTTCATTTAGAGGATCCCATCCAATTCACTAGAACTAACTAATTTTCAAGGTTTTGTGCCTCAAAAATGTTGTACAGTACCTCTGTAAAAACTAAGGGTTTTAAGGGTTTCTTGACATTTACAAGGCTAGTCTGTTGTTTGGATTGGTTAGGTGCTTTAGAAGATTGATAGCACTCTTTTCTACTTTCCATAGAGCCTTCACTCACTCCCCTTCACTATCCATATCTGATCTACTAATGATCTTCACAACTCTACAGATTAGAAGCTCTGTTACATCATTTTTCCCTAGTTGGGCATGCTTTGGCTTGCCTAGGGAAAGAGCTTAAAAATTATTCCATCATTTTTGAGGGTTGTACCTTCTAAAAGTAGGAGGTGCATAAAGTAAAATCACTATCCCTAAGAGGTCATACTATTTCTATGGTGGAATAGTGAGTTACATCTCCTCCAATGCCAACTGCTTGGTTGAGGATAGTGAACTAGCATGACCAAAAAGATTTACAAAACAATAAAAGAAATTTCACACGCACACCTAATCTATAGAAAATGAAAAATCCTAAACAAGCCTATTTAAAATTCCAATGTGATAGAACAATCAAGTTAGCACTCAAAAGCTTTCATTGTTGATAGATTTGTCTTTTTTTACATTCAAAAATCAATACGCTAGTATGCAGTCCATAGACTAACACACTCTTCTAGCAAAATTAGGGTTTTAGAAGGTTATATAATTCTTATTAGGTCTTTTCCCATGAAAATTAGGGCTTCCATCAGCCTCCACCATTTTTGGAAGGGTTTTTGCAAATTTGATCAGCAATTTTGCAAATTTGCAAGTTTTTGCAACTTTTATGTTTACACTTATTTGACATCTTTTCTTGCCAAATTGGCTATATCTTAGCTTTTCAATGCTAGAGACCCTTTCCTAGGCTAGAGACCTATTCGAGGACTTCAATGATAAGGACTACCTTAAATTCTAAGGTCACTTATGACTTCATGACAAGGAATACCTTGATTCCAAGGCTATTTAATGACTTCCTATCCCCTAGCCAATGTTGCCAATGCACACAACTAGGGACCTTTATTCTAATTATAGAGCTCTTTTGGAGCATAGTGCAACAGAATTTCTATTGTTGAGGGCCATATTTTTTGAGGTTCCCATGTATCATACTCTCCACCAAAGAAGCTAAGTCCCCTCTGGAGACAAAAGGTGGAGATCTATGCCCTAAAGTTTGAACTAATTCTTAGGGATCCATGTAGCCTCTCAGTCTGGCTTACCTTGCCACTTGACAAGGTGTTCTTTGTATGTTCCATGCCTGGTCTTTTTATGAATCTAAGATTCCAATATCTTCTTTGCTTGGAGCTTGGACTTAAGGGTAGAGCTACTATTTGAGTCTCCTTTTTTTATTCTATCACATGCTGATCTACCTCAGTAAGAGGTATTTTATACATAACTAAATCTACCACATTGAAGATGGGGGAAATGGCTAGATCATCTAGAAACCCAACTTTGTAAGCATTCTTCCCATACTTGGCTAGTATAGGATATGGTCCAAGTCTCCTCATCTACAACTTTGTTGAAGTTCCTTTTTCCATCCTTGCTTTGTTTAGGTGAACCATGACCAAGTCCCCTACACCAAATTGTGCTTCTATTTTCTTGAGATCAGAATTGTCCTTAATCTTCTTAGTGTTGTCAATGAGGGACTATTTTACTTGATCACACACTTCCTTGATAGATTGACTAAAATCTTTAGCATAACCACTATTAGGAACTTGGTTGTCGAGACTTCTTAATTCATATACACACCTAGGATGTATCCCATAAACAATTTCAAAGGGACTCTTGCCTGTAGTTCTATTAATGTTATTATTATAGGCAAACTCTGCTTGGTGAAGAACTAAATCCCATGTCAAACCATATTCTTTGGTTAAGCATCTCAATAAATTTCCAAGTGTCCTATTGACCACCTCAATCTGACCATTAGTTTGAGGATGGTAGGTTGAACTAAATGCTAGATTGGTACCTAGTATTTGCCATAAGGACCTCCAAAAGTGTCACATAAATTTACTATACCTATCGGATACAATGTTGTTTGGCAAGCCATGAATCCTCACAACTTCCTTGAAAAATAAATAAGCAATATGACTTGGATCATGGGTGACCTTACATAGAATTGAAATGACACATTTTTCTAAATCTATCCACTACCACATAGATACTATCAAAACCACTCTTTTTTCTAGGTAAACCAACCACAAATTTCATACTTACACATTCCCATGGTCTACTTGGTATTGGAAGAGGTTGATAAAGTCCTACATTTGTAGAAGTGCCCTTTTCTCTTTGATATATGATGCATTTCTCAACATAAGTTCTAAAATCTATTTGCATTTTAGGCCAATAGAGTATCTTTAAAGAAACTCTAACATCTTGTTTAAGCCAAAATGATCACTCAAAATCCAATTATGTTTTTCTTGAATGAGGTTCTCCGTCATGGATCATTTTGGTACACATAATTGCCCTCCTTTGAAAAGTAGCCCGTTTTGCAATGTATATTTTGCAAACTCACCATGGAATTCATTTAGGTGCTCTTGACACATCTTATATGTTGCTGCAAAGTCTCCATCAGTTTGATAGACTTCCTTGAATTTATCCAATCCTATGCTCCTTACATGGATTTCTTGAACAGTGAGTAGCCTTCTACTTAGGGCATCTGCTACTTTATTTAGCTGCCCCTTCCTATGCTTTATGGTGAAAGTATAAGATTGCAAAGACTCCACCCACTTAACATGTATATGGTTCAAATTGTCTTGAGAGTTGAGAAAACTCAAAGCTTGATTATCAGTGAACACTACAAACTCCTTAGGCAAAAGATAATGCCTCCATTTTCCAAGGTATTGAACAAGTGCATAAAGTTATAAATCATAGGAAGAGTATTTTTGCTTTGCTACATTTAGCTTTTCACTAAAGAAAGCCACTAGTCTATTGCTTTGACTTAAAACTCCTCCCACTGCTATATTACTAGCATCACATTCCATAACAAAAGGTTCATTAAAAGTAGGTAAACTTACGATAGGCAAAGTAGCTACCTCTTTCTTCAATGTCTCAAATCCCTTGTCTACTGCTAGTATCCACACAAATTTAGTCTTTATTCCACCCTTGATAGTATCCATAATGGGAGCACATATCTGACTGAAGTTCCTAATGAACTTTCTATATTATTGAGCTAGGCCATGGAAACTCCTCAATTCACTGGCATTCTCGGGAGTTGGCCAACTCAGTATTGCTGTGACTTTATCCTCATCCATTTTAAGATCTCCTTGAGATAGAACAAAGCCTAAATAGACTAGTTCTTGTGTCATAATGTCACATTTTTCTATATTGATGGTTAGTTGTTCTTATTTTAACTTAGATAATATAATCTTAATATGCTCTAAATTTTTGTCTTTACTCATGCTGAAAATTAATATATCGTCTAAGTAGACTACCACAAACTCACCTGTAAACTCTTTCAACACCTCATTCATGAGCCTCATGAATGTATTTGGTGCACTGGAGAGGCCAAATGGCATGACTAGCCATTCATAGAATCATTCAGTGGTTTTAAAGCTATTTTCCATTCATCTCCCTCTTTTATTCTTATCTAATGATAGCCACTTTTAATGATGTAGGAGCATTTTGGATTTTCTTGGTGGCTACTTTAGAGTTCATGGGAGGAGGCTCGGTAGTTGCTTTGGAGGGTGCTTGGATTGGTACTCGGTCAAAGAAGGATTGGAACTTGGCATGGTCTTTAGTTCCTCGGCATGGTTCAGGAACTTGACATGGTCTATGGTTTCTCAGCATGGCCTATGGTTGTTTGGCATGGTCTAGGAGCTCAACATGGTCTCTGGTTACTTGACATGGTCTATGGTGCTCAATCTTGCTTAGGAATTTGGTGCCTATTGCAGGCTATACAACTAATTTTGTACAATGAGTTAGAGGATGCAAATTTTAGAGATTGAAGAGGTCCATAGTACTAATTTTGGTTTGAAGATCAAGTTGTAATCCAATTGAAGCTAGGAGATATCATGATTTTACTCAGATATCAATTTTGGGCCTTTAATTGTTGTTGCAAGCCAACTTGTGGCATTTAGTTTATGTATTTGTATTTAATTTGCATTTTGGGCTGACTTGTGGCTTAGATTGATATAAGTAGGGGTTGTGGGGAAGTCTTTAGTCACGATTCATAATTCATTTAGAGGAGGAGTGAAGGTGGGAGCAACTAAAGAGCAAGTTTTCTTGAGTCTGTGGACAAAATGCCTAATGTGAGGTAGTTTATAGTAGGTTTGTGATGAAGTTGTGTGTGTGTGGACTAATTTCTGAATTTGAGGCAATGTACACTTGGAACTTGGAGAAGAGCTAAGGTTGAGGTTGGAAAACAAGGAGCTTTCTTAGTGGGCTTGCGAGCACAAGTTTAGATTTCCTTGGTGGTTTCTACTAGAGTGTGGATCTAGACTAGCTAGTGCTTGGATTAGATCTTGGGGGATCTTGTAGAACTATTACTTTCTTTGTATTTGGCCATAACTAGGAAGGACTTATAGCCTAGCACATTGCATGTAATTAGCTATATTTTATGAATATATTATTGTAATTTAGTATCAAATCTTGTATTATTACTTCTTGCTATTGTGCTTCCCCTATGTGGTTATATTGATGGGGCTAGGAAATCTCCTCTGGGGATTCTCCTTCCTTATGCTATGTCAAATTGTTTCAGAGTGAAGGTTGTTCCTAAGCATGTAGAAAGATTACCAAAGTTGTGGTAGTTTGCACCAGGACTTGGGTAGAGAAGTGAATCTAATTTGATCTTGATTTAAAGGTAGATTTATTTCTAGAGTCCTATATTTCTTAGTTGTGAGGTGGTGGAGCATGGTTTTGAATTGCAATTACAGAGGGCTTGTAGATGGGTCGATGGATGCGAAGATGGAAGACTGATCTTGTTGAGGCATGATGGTAAAGAGTTTTTGGATTGTAGATCTGTGGTCCTAGACTTGTGATGTGGTTCCTGATTATTCATGTGAGGTGGCATGTTGTAATCTGACTTGCAAACAATTTTAGGTTGTCATAAGGAGCGTGGGAAGGATTTGTTGCAAAGGGTTTATGAAGATCTTGGGAGATGGCTCTAAGAGGATTGGATCTTAGGTTGATTGTGAATCTCCATGACATGGTAGACAGGAATTTTTCTAAAATGTCTACTCGGGTTGAAGCTAGTTTGGCTGATCGAACTAAGGAGGTGGTTGCTTAATTTGAAACTAGTTAGTATGATTGAGATAAGGACATGATGGGGAATGCATTCTATAGATGTTTGTGGAGCTGGAGTCTTCCAATCTAGAAGAGAGTTATTTGGCCAGTCAAGAGACTTTTTTGTGAGAGAAGATGACATAGCAAGGAAGAGGTTTGTTTTTTTGATCAGATTGTGGAGTCTAATGCAAAACTTGCAGAGCAGCTGGAGGTTGTTGCTAAAGATATTCCTAACCTTGTTGGTGCTGGGACAAAGATAGGTTTTCATGATTAGTTGGATGAGTCTGACATGGAAATTATAGAGAAGTTGGTCATGGATGATCTAGATGTTTTGGGTGGTGAGTTATGTATTATAGAGCATCTTGTTGTGAGTAATGAGATTGATGGTGTTGTGAGTTTGGCATGTGTTGATGGAGATAAACATGTTGCTATTGATGTGGAGTTTGTTGCTATTGATGTGGGATTTTTTGTTGTTGGTAAGGATTCACTAGTTGCTGATGTGGATGAAATTTTTCTATTGAAGCATTATGTTCAGTTTGTTCTTGGGTGTGAGCTTGTTGATCAGATGGTTAAGATTCTAGTGTTTGACAGAATGATATAGGTGTGGATGATGTGCAAATTGGTTTTCTTATCCCTATTGGGGTGGAAACCTTTGATAAAGATGAATTTAGTTTTTGATCTTTCTTTGGGCATCAAAATGTGTGACACACTTTTCTATTCACCTGGGAATTCTAATGTAGGAGCATCTTGGGTTTGCTTGGTGACTACTTTGGACTTCATGGGAGGAGGCTCGATAGTTGCTTTGGAGGGTGCTTGGACTGGTACTCAATCAAAGAAGGACTGGAACTTAGCATGGTCTTTGGTTTCTTAGCATGGTCTAGGAACTCGACATGGTTTATGGTTTCTCGACATGGTCTAGGAGCTTTGCATGATCTTCGGTTGCTCGACATGGTCTATAGAGCTCGGTCTTGCTTAGGAATTTGGTGCCTATTGTATCTCATGTATCTAATTTTGTACAATGAGTTAGAGGATACAAATTTTAGAGATTGAAGTGGGCCTAGAGTACTAAATACGGTTTGGAGTGTGAGTTCTAATTCGATCGGAGCTAGGAGATATCACAAATTTACTTGGATATCAATTTTAAACATTTAATTGTTGTTGTAGACCAACTTGGGGCATTTAATTTATGTATTTGTATTTAATTTGTGTTTTGAGCCAACTTGTGGCTTAGATTGGTATAAGTAGGGGTTGTGGGGAAGTCTTTAGTCATGATTCATTATTCATTCAGAGGAGGAGTGAAGGTGGTAGTAGTTGAAGAGCAAGTTTTCCTGAGTCTGTGGACAAAGCATTGGATGTGAGGTAGTTTATAGCAAGATTGTGATGAATTTGTGAGTGTGTGGATAGATTGCCAAATGTGAGGCAATGTACACTTGGATCTTGGAGAAGAGTTAGAACTAGGACTAGAAAACAAGGAGGTTTCTTGGTGGACTTGCAAGCACAAGTTTAGATTTCCTTGGTGGTTTCTACCAGAGTGTGAATCTAGACTAGCTAGTGTTTGGATTAGATCTTGGGGGATCTTTCAAAACTATTACTTGCTTTGTATTTGGCCATAACTAGGATGGCCTTATAGCCCAACACATTGCATGTAATAATTTATACTTTATGAATATATTATTGTAATTTGGTATCAAATCTTGCATTATTACTTCTTGCTATTATGTTTCCGCTACATGGTTATATTTTTGGGGCCTAGGAAGTCTCCTCTGGGGATTCTCCTACCTTGCACTACATCATTTAAGGTCTAGCTTGGTGTAGTACTTAGCCCCTCCTAGTCAATCCATTAAATCCTCAATCCTTGGTATGGGAAACCTATACCAAATTGTGATCTTGTTAGGAGTCTATGCACAATCTCAATGTTGCTCCTTTCTTAGGTGCCAAAATAGTAGGCATAGCACATGGGCTGATGTTCTTCCTTATTAACCCTTGATCCATCAATTCTTTTACTTTCTTTGAAACTTCTTGATTTTGTTAATGAGTCAGCTTGTAAGGTGCCTTGTTTGGTAGAGATGTCCTTCAGACCAAATCTATTTGATGGTTGATTGCTCTTTGAGGTGGTAGGACTATAGGTGCTCCATTTGATATAATGCTCTTGCATTCCTCTAAAATCTATTGCACTTCATGAGGTATGTCCTCCTTCTTAGTCTCTCTTTCCTCCTTGGGTCTCACCACAATAGCATAACCCACTCCTTCTTATTTGTCAAGATTTTTCATGAACTCTTTCCCCTTCAGCATCAACACATTAGGTCCACTTGCTTGGCTATCTGATTCAAGTAGTGACTGAACGTTATAACTCACTCCATCCTTCTTAAAAGTGTATGAGTTGAGCTCACCATTGTGTATGGATTTTCTATCAAATTTGCATGGCTTGCCTAATAATAGGTGATAGGTATCCATGGGTAAAACATCACATACAATCTTGTCTTTATATCCTCCTATGGTGAACACAATCCATGCTTGCTCATTCACCAAAACATGTTTCTCCTTATTTAACTAGGTGACTTTGTAAGGAGTCCTATGAACTATTTTAGGAATCTTAAGTTTAGCTATGGCCTCCTCTAAAATTATGTAATTAGTAGACCCTGAGTCTATGATAACCTTGCAAACTTTCCCCATAATCTTACACCTCACCCTAAAGAGTGACCTTTGCTTGGGCTCTCCTTTAACTGGTTCTTTATAAATCAGAATCCTCTTTATCATCAAATTCTCACCACTCTCTGAATCCAATTGGATATTAGGTGACTTGACACTTGAAGAATCTTCATGTATGTGTGCCACTTTCTTTTCACCTTATGATGTTGATCCCTTTTTGGGACACCTATAGGTAGGGTGCCCCAATTGCTAACATTGGTAACGCTTCATTTTGGCAAAGTAAGATGGTCCCATTCCTCCTAGTGATCTACCTCTACCTCTACCTCTTCTTCAACCACCTCTTTGACTGGTTTCTCCACTCTATTTAGTAATCTTGGACTCACCTTGGCACCTACTATCATTGTTTTTGCCTCCATAGCTTCCCCTATGTCCCTTTCTATCTCTACCCCTTCCTCTATTCTTTGAGGTATGGTCTTCCTTCCTCTTTACCTTCTCTTCCACATTTAAAGACATTTGGTAGCATTGATGGATTGTTTTAGGGGTGACAAGACTCATGTCTTCTTGAATGAACCACTTGTGCCCATTCAAATACCTTGCTAATGTGATGCTTTCATCTTCCACCACCTTGGACCTTAAGCATAATTTTTGGAATTATTAAGTGTAAGAGTGTACATCCATCTCTTTTTGCCTAAGATTCCACCTTCTCTTATTCAGTTGTATCTCATAGTCTTTAGGGATATAAGCCTACCCACTTTTAGCCACCATTCCTTTCCAAGTGACAATGGGGCTTTTCCATTCCTTTTCCCTTTCTGTTTGAACAAACTTCCACTAGGTTAGAGAGATACCTCTTAACCTTGAATTTTCCACCTTGACCTTTTGAGCATTAGAGACACCATTTCCAATCCTCGCTCTTAATTTTTCATTAAATAGCCTAAAAACCTTAGTGACAATTTCTAATCCTAGCTCCCAATTTTTTATTAAATAGTGTAAATTATTGAAGTCTAATTCATTACTTGCAATATGTCATGAATTTAGAGGATAGGTAGAACAACTACAAGTCAAGTTTTATGGCATCTAGACAATGACATTGGCAAATAAAGTGTTTGAGATAAACACATAAAAAGTTTGAGATAACAAATCTGGTAATGGAATTTTCTTGATTGCAGAACTAAATGAGGACATTGAAGCGAATAATAGAATATAGAGGTATTAAATATTATCTTGTATTAGACAAAATTCATTTTATATTTCATCATCTTGCCTACAAACTTAGACAAACACCATAGTTAACGATATTCAACAAGCACAATCTATACAGATTTTGAAGAGCCCACAAGGCTTTCCCAAAAGACAAAAGGCATCCCAATTTTATGAAAATCCTTCCTTATAGTGACTGCCATCATCTATAGTTACTATGTTACATGGAATAGAGACTAGTAAGCAAATAATTGTAGTTAGGAGACAATATTTATTATAACAAGACTTCAGGCATCAATAGCTTTAATTGTGAAATAGTCTCTAGTAATTTAAATAGTCAGTAGTAGTTTTATATGGTGATAACGAAATCACAAGAATGAATGGAAGTAGACAAGGAAGATTGTTTGTGACCCACAGAGCAAAGCAACTAGTTATCTACAAAATTGAAAGCTCTCTCAAATTCCTCACTCAGTCTTTTTGTAATATTCCCCTTTCCACAGAGGTTACATCCACTGAAATGAGTGATGAAAGGTTGCTTCTCCTTTCCATCAAGGAAGTACTCAAACCTATCTATAATATGCTCAAAACACCCATATAAGACATAACTTGCTTCCAGGAACACATTCTCCTTTGATTTCATTTTATTCTTATTCAGAAGATACACCAAGGCACTTTGATCATCGGGATCCATCTCTTGCGGTCTACTCCTTACAACTTTGTTCAGTGCCTTTTTGGAAGGACTTAAATTTTTAGGCACACTGAATTCCATCCACTTCTCCAAAAACTTGGGAGACCATTCACAATTGCATATCAAAAAAATCCCTACATTTAGACCTATCTAATCAAGATTCTCTCCATATACCTAAAACACAAATCCCAAAGGGATTTTTAATTCCAGAGTAGAGACATGTTTTTATAAATATGCTAAGTTGTGATATAATTGTGAATCAATATTCATGAAGCATAGATCACTAATTACAAAATTAAACCCCTTTACCAACTCAAAACACAAATTAAAAACAAAGATAAACTATAAATAAAGAAAGGAAACTTTATGGACTACAATAATACGATAATAACAAACTATAGCCACTAAAGCTTTCTAGGGTTAGCATAGCTTTTCCTCAGAGTCGTGGATGATAAAGGTCTTATTCTAGCTAGTGTAATTCTTAAAGGGAATAGAGAAGTTGAAATCCATAAAAATGACATCCAAATCCCAGCTCTCAAATTTTGATTAAAAAAACCTTAGGGACAATTTCTAATCCTAGCTCCCAATTTTTTTATTAAATAGTCTAAATTATTGAAGTCTAATTCATTACTTTCAATGATATCAAAGAATGAATATAACATTCTTAAAATAAGGTTTTCATGGCTTATGTCATGAATCTACATGATAGGAAGAACAACTGTGAGGCAAGTTTTATGAGGTCTAGATAACAACATTAACAAATGAAGAGTCTGAGATAACAAGTCTAGTAATGCAATTTTCTTGATTGTGGAATTAAATAAGGACTTTAATGGAATGTAAAGGTATTATATATTGTCTTGTATTAGACAAAATTCATTTTATATTTCATCATCTTGCTTAAAAACTTAGACGGACACCATAGTTAATGATATTCAACAAGCACAATCTATACAGATTTTGAAGAGCCTACAAGGCTTTCCCAAAAGACAAAAGGCATCTCAATTTTATGGAAATCCTTCCTTACAATGACTGCCATCATCTATAGTTATTGTGTTATATAGTATAGTGACTAGTAAGCAAATAATTGTAGTTGGGAGACAATACTTGTTATAACAAGAGTTCAACCATCATCAATTTTAATTGTCAAACAGAGTCTAGTAATTTAAACAGTCAATAGCAATTTTATATTGCGATAAGGGAATCACAAGAATGAATGGAAGTAGATAAGGAAGAGTGCTTGCGACCCACATAGTGAAGCAACTGGTTATCTGCAAAATTGAAAGCTCTCTCAAATCCCTCACTGCATCTTTTTGTAATATTCCCCTTTCCACATAAGTTACATCCACTAAAATGAGTGATAAAAGGTTGCTTCTCCTTTCCCTCAAGGAAGTTCTCAAACCTATCTATGATATACTCAAAATACCCATGTAAGACGTAACTTGCTTCAAGGAACACATTGCCCTCCAATTTAGTTTTATTCTTATTGAGAAGATACACTAAGGTGCTTTGATCATCAGGATCCCACTCTTGCGGTCTACTCTTTACAACTTCGTTCAATGCCTTTTTGGAAGCACTTAAGTTTTCGGGTACACCGAATTCCATCCACTTCTCCAAAAACTTGTGAGACCATTCGCAATTGCGTATCAGAAAAATCCCTGCATTTAGACCTATCCAATCTGGATTCTCTCCATATACCTAAAACACAAATCCAAAAGGTTTTTTTAATTCCAGAGTAGAGACATGCTTTTACAAATATGCTAAACTATGATATAATTGTTAAATGATATCTTGTGAATCAATAAATTGTAAAATTAAACCCCTTTACCAACTCAAAACACAAATTAAAAACAGAGATAAACTGTAAATAAAGAAAAGAAACTTCATGGACTACAGTAATAAGATAATAACAAACTATAGCCGTAAAAGCTTTCTAGGGTTAGCATACCTTTGCCGAAGAGCCGGGGACGATGAGGGTCTTATTCCAGCTAGTGTAACTGTGAAAGGGAATAGAGAAGTTGAAATCCGTAAAAACGGCATCTGAATCCATCCACATAAACCAAGGCACAGATGGATTAGCCTTCATGAGCTGTATCAGGAGCGGATACCTAACCCATGTTCCAACAAATCCTTTCTGCCATACCTCTAGAGCATACCAGACCTTGCAGCCGTGCAGATTACAATAGTCCACTTTGTTTTTGTAGGATTTCATCATCACATTGCTACCCCGAGGAGTAACACAAGGTTGCGATCGCTCCCCTGTTACCAACACAAAGGGAGGATTGTCAACACTCCCAAAAAGCTTGCTCACCGTGTTCACCATTCTTGGAACTGGTTTCCGACCGCTCAAATCATTTGCTTCTTCTCCATAGTCTGCGTTCTTGACAAACTCTTTACGGCTTGTGATGGTGGTTTGCATAAAGCGGTTGAGAAGGCGGGCACGATTGGGATCGAAATCGGCTTCCATGTTTCCAAGGGAGAGGAAAAGGATTACAGTGACAAGACAGCCCATTGCAAACGACTTCACAGACACCCACGTCACCATTTTCATAGTTGTTCTGTTCATCATCGCCCGCCAAGTTTCCATTAATGGCTTCTGATTCCCTATATGAAGAGAACACCGGCTGGACTGCTACTCTACAAAACGAATTGGGTCTTTACGAGATTACTCAGTCATAGATGATACATTTTTCGGTTTTGTGAGCTTTGACTGTAGAGGAATAGAGGAAAATTGCTTCCATTACGTACCACCATCTTATCGTGAAGTGACTGGAAATAAGCATCTTTGGTTTCCTATGACTTCTGGGTATCTTTTAAATTTATTAATTTCTTAACTGTTGGCGCGTCCTCTTGTGCTTATTTCAGTGGAGCATTTCGTCCGCCGGCTGCCGCCAGTGCATTTGGCCTTTAGGATCGATTGAATCTAGTTGCATGAAAAGCTAAAATAAAACTAAAATTAGGCATGTACTTTAAACTTAGGAACAGGGAGGACTGATAACTTCCATTTCACACGTCTCATATTCTGTTTTTTCCCTCGTGAAAAATAACTTTTGATTGTGGATTCAATGGTGATGTTTCTAGAGTTTTAATATTGTACATAAAGATTCGTTTTGGATGTCTATTTACAATAAAAGATTGATTTCGTTGTGAAACATTTTTTCTCTTCTGATTTAATCATGTTTAAAGAGTTGGAAGATCCGATACGCTACGACAATTTCGTGATAAAGAAGTAAACTTATTATTATTATAATTATTGATGTCTTCATTTACAATTATTGATGTCTTCATTTACAATAAGGTGCCGTTGCATTATTGTGAGAGATAACGTTAGAAAAGGAAACTTGTGATAATGTTTTAAAAATAAATATTTTAAGAAGTGATATTAAAAGGAAAGAAAGATGACCGAAGGATAATGTTAAGAGAAATTTAAAAGAATAGAAATGAGTGACTGTAAGTGATGATTATTGATGAACAATAATCCATTTAAGACCGATTTTTTTTTTTTAATTGACACACAATAATTAGTCTAAATACATTTAATTCAGTTCAAAGTAAGATTCAAATATTAGAATGAAATTGACACAAGACACAAATAAATATATACATATATTGTTTTCACATACATAGAATTTATCTTTAACATAAAGAATATTTATACAAAAAAATACATATATACATATGTCATTTTTAAATTTAAAATTCAACTGAAATATAAAGAACAATTATTTTTAAATTTAATATAAAAATAGATTTTTTATTACAAATGTTTTAATGATTCTAAGTTTCAATCTTCTACAATTAATGAAAATTATATATCTATTAATAATTATTTTAAATTTTTATTCTATACATTTAAATTATAAAAAGAACATAACTTCTATGATTAATAGAATTTGTTAAGATATAGGTGTCTCAACCTTTGAGCCCACACATTATTCATCTATTTCTCTTATCCCATTTTAGAAATCCTCAAATTAAGGAGCTAGTGTTATGAGTTGCTATGCTGAATCGATTTATTGATTACGGAGGTTACTATTTTTGTGAAAGAGTCACGGAGAGTTAATATTTAGTAGTTTATTTTTATGGTGGAGTTCACTATTGATAAGTGGTGTTAGGTGGATGTTGCATATGACGTGGTCACTAATATGGTTGAGTTACTCTAGAAGTTTCTATTTACAATGTGTCATTTTTTAACAAGTTGACACCACATACCTCTTTGGTATTAGAGATAGTTTTTGAAACCACAAGGTCTTTCCACTTGTATAAGCTCTATAAATATATAGCCCCTTAGTGCATTTTGTATTGTTGTCTGGGTATCTTCTAAGGAGTGCTTATGTGTTAGATATTCTCTAGAATAAATACCATGAAAATTAACCTACAACATAAAATCAATCAAAGTAACATACAGCTCTGCAACTTCTTGCTTTGTAACTTCCCACTTTTGCTTCTGATTACAACTTGGATGCATGTCTTCATTTTCCTCAGAGGGATGGAGGTCCCTTCCTCACTCATCCCTCCTTTGCTAGATCTGATATAGGATTCTCCGAACCTTTTTGCCAATACCAAGAATCCCTAGGTAGGTTCTCTTTCTGCTCGAGGTCTAAACTTGGTTGAAGTGCTTGTAGTTCTAGATGAGTTGGCCTATTTTGGACCCCGACCTCTAACAAACCCCATAGAGGATTTGAGTCATATGAGAATAGATGCCCTCAAACTAAAATGGATGGAGGTGGTTGTTGGATCTAAGATTCTTGTCGACTCTAGGTTGAAACCAATGGTGGTTTCAAGTGTTACAGGGCCAAAGATTTCTCTTCCAAATTTTATGGTTGATTCAATTTCCTTGGAACTCACCTTGAGCCTAGTTGGTAAATTTCTTTCTTTCAAGCCCAATGTGGACATGGTTAGGAAATAGTGCTCTTCAAAATGGAGAATTTGTAGACTAGTAATGGTCTCAGCAATGGCAAGCTCCCTCTTCCTATTCAAATTCACTACCAAGATGGACTAGAACACTATCTAGGAAAACTATTGGCACTATGGAAAGCATCTATTGATGCTCACTAAATATAAACTAGGGTTCTACCCTAACTAGCACCTATTTAGTTTGGCACCTATTTGGGTCAGGTTACTTGAGCTTCCTCTAGAATATTGGGATGAGAGAGTGTTTAGATGGATTTGAGATTCCTTTGGACACTTCATTAAGGTATATTTAACAACTAGTTCTAAGGCTAAGCTAGTTTTGAATAGGATATATCTAAATGTAGGGATGAATAAAACCTTGCCAACTATAGTGGTTCTGAAATTGAAATGGGGTGCTTGGTCACAACTAATTCTATGTGAAAATGTTGCACCCTTTTACCAAAAATGTAATAAATTGGCCATCATGTTGTGCACTACAAGTACAATGAAAAAATTTAAGAGAAAATCTACTCACTTGTAGTGGTTGTGATAGAATGTTCAAAGAATTCAGAAGCAAAGGACTAGGACAAAGTGAGAAGATCAATGATCATGGATTTGATTACACATTCTATTGGTGGGAAGGAGAGACCCTTAGGGAAGGATGAGGAATGAACTCAGGAAAAGGACATCGCCCTAGAGATGTAGGATACTATTAACTTGGAAGAGAGGGAGACTACTGATAGTATCACTATGATAGAGAGCGATGTAAACTCTAAACTTGAAGAAGGGGAGATTGATGCATTACAAATCAAGGTTACCTAGTTAATTAGGGGGAAAGAGAATTGCTTCTTGAGCCTCTTAAATGAGGAGGGATGTCATGAGGCCATAGAACCCTATAAAATCTCCCTGATAAAGGGGAATAGCTCACCTTTTAGGGATGGCAATATAGTGGGTACACTACTAGGTATTATTGAAACACATTCTCCAACCCAAAATGGAACTAATATTGACATCCTGGACAAGGATTATTGGATTGTCCCCAAGAGGAAGGTAATAAGAGGTAACAAAGTTGACATTGGCACAACGGTGAAAGTTGGGAGACCACCAACTAAAAACCTCCAACATAAGGAGACAAAAAAAGATACAACACAAGGAAACAAAAGACCCTAGTCGAGATCAAAACACACAAAAGATGAAGATAATATCCTAGAATGTGAGAGGACTAAATAGCCCTAGGAAGTAGTACGGAGTTAAACAAAAGATTATGGAACTTAAGGTTGACATGATTCTTTTGTAGAAAGTAAAAATATAGGAGCAAGTGTTCTCTAGAGTGGTTGAATATCTTTCGCTAAGAGATAAGTTGTCTTATAGTTTTGTGAAGCATGCTTTGGATGGATTACAACACTTTGGAACTTGTATAGAGTGATGGGGAGAGAGATTTTCCTAAGCCCCCATTTTCTTATGGTGGGATTTTTTTCCCAAATCTTATAACTAGAACTTATTTAACTTCTATGCACCCAATTTATGGTCTAGGAGGAGGCAATAAAAATTGTTGATACCATGAGACATGAGAACATTTAATGTATGGTAGAATTTAACATCCCCTATATCCCTTGGAAAAATTAGGTGGGTTGGAGGACTTTTCTTAGAGTATGCATGACTTAGCAAGTTTTCTAGGGAGAAATGATTTGATAGACATCAATCTTCAAGGAAACCCTTTCACCTAGTCGAATAATAGATTGGGGAACAATTTGATCTAGGTTAAGCTCGATTATGCTCTTATCCTGGCAAGTTGGGACATTCTCCCACACACCTCCTTAAATGCATACTTGAGGGGCATTTCTGATCATTCTTTGTTGTGTTTCTTATGGAAGTAGAACCAATTAAATAGGCAAAGACCCTTCATGTGTGAGATGATGTGGCACTCTCACCCATAATTTAGAGAGTGTATTTCCCTATGTTGGAACATACCAATCCAAGGTTCTGCTATCTTCCATGTGGCTAGGAAACTTGAAAGAATCCAAAAAGAGGTTAGATGATGGAGAAAGACATCATTTTGCAACATCTTTAAGGAATAGAAGATTACTGAAAAGAAGTTAGAATCCCTCCAAGCTAGTCTAGAAAGTGGTTTTTCTTCTCCAAGTCACCAAAATATGGAAAAGGAATATTAGAGTAAGTGGAAAGTGTTATTAGAACGGGAAGAAATATTGTGGAAGCAATTGTCTAGAATTCAATGGTTGGAAGAGGGCAATAGGAATACTACCTTCTTCCAAAGATCAATATCAAAGAGAAAAAAAGAGAAACACTATCAACCTATTGGTAGAATACAATGGGTAGGAAATATTGAAGGAGGATGAGATAGAGGACTTGATCTCTTAATACTCTCACTAGATCTACAACCCCCCACCAAGTCAAATTAATATTAACAATCAAGAGGATATTTTGAGGATCATGCACTCGATTTTGGATGACTAGATAAACAATGACTTGATTGTCAAACTTATCAAAGAGGAAGTGAGGAAATTTGTTTTTAGTATGAACTACTTTAAAGTAGTAGGCTTGGATGGATTTCCTCTTGCATTTTCTGAGTAATTTTGGGATATCATCAAGTATGATGTTTCACATGTTGTGGGTGATATTATGAGAATGGGAAGCTACTAAAGGAACTAAACCAGACCTTCATAGTGTTAATACTTAATATAGAGGGACTAAGACATCTTGAGGAATTCAGGCTTATAAGCCTTTGCAATGCAATTTATAAGATTATCTCTAAGGTCATGGTGATCCGTATCAAGCCCCTAACCAATAAGTTAATAGGTACTTACTAGAATGGGTTTTTCCATGATAGATACTCTTGATAAGGTCATCAACACCCATGAGGCTCTACATTGTATGGAGAGATGAGGGAACCTAGGCATGGCTTTAAAACTTGATATTTCTAAATCCTATGATAAGATAAAGAGGGAATTTTTATTTGATATTCTGACCAAATTAATATTCAATGAGAAGTTTACTAGTATTATCAAGGATGTCGCTAATACCATCCATTTCTTGGTCCTAGTGAATGAGGCCCCAAGTAATTTTTTTGCCTCCTCTCAAGGGCTTAGACAAGGGGACTCCATCTCTCCTTACTCATCATGGTGGCTAAGGTGATGGGAAGAAACTTAAAGGCCCTAGCATGAAATGGCATGATAAAAGGCATTCAACCTAGCTCATCTAACTCCCCATAGATGATCAAATAATTTGTTAGTGACACCTTCCTATTTTCTATTTCTTATATTCATGAACCTAGAGCTTGGAAGACCCTTAACTAGTATGAGACAGTTTTGGGACAACGCATAGACTATCAAAAAATCTAAGTGTAGTTCGTTAACATGAAAAAAAAGACCTAAGGAGGAAAGCTATCAAAATTCTAGAATGAGGAGGTGTGCTTATTACATACCCATCTTGTCCTCCCTCTCACAATAAAAGAAGTAACCTAGCAATATTGAAATGTGTTGATGGAATGATTACAAAGGAATCTTGCGAGATGGAAAGGAAAAATTATGAGAAATGTGGGAAAACTTCAAATTTTCTTGGCCTTTTTATAGCGCATCCCTATGTACTTTCTTTCACTCTTTAAACTCCCTAGAAGATATAACTAGATTATTGAAAAAATTCAAAGAAATTTCCTATGGTCTAGAATGGAGGACAGGAATAGAATGAGTTTAGTAAGTTGGGAGAAAGTTTGTCAACCTAACTCCATTGGAAGATTGCACATTAGAAGAATTGGGCATTTGAATAAGGCCCTTGTGGATAAGGTTGGGTGGAAATTAGTGCGCTCCCAAAGCAATTGGTACAGAATTATTAAGACAAAGTATCTCAGAGGTGAAGCATTGCACCAACATTTTTGGACTGTGATGCTCCCTTGGGTTCAAAAATATGGATTTACATTATGAAAACATGCAAAATGATGAAGAATGGTGCTCATTTGGTGGTGGGGAGTACGAACAAAGTTAGCTTATCGGAAGATCACTAGCTATATGATGCCCCCCTCATGAATACCAAGTTCTAACGTCTAAGAGATTCTTGTACAAATGTATATGGTACTTTGGTTAGCAACTATATTGATCTTGAGAATGAATGGAAAAGATTTTACTATCAGGAAAATCCTAGAATGAGACTGCTTATGGAACTTTATGAGATCCTATAGAATTATTGTATCCCTACTATCCCATTGGAGGATTATTTGACATGGAAACTTTTCCCCTCTAGAGAGTTCACAGTGAAACCTTCTTATGCCTATTGTCTTGAGGGTTATGAAACCCCGAAGGATTGGAAGAATTTTTGGCACCCTTATTTCCTACCATGGATACATTTCTTTTGGTGGATGTGGCTACATGGGATACTCCTCACAATTGATAATCTATAAAAGAGAGAATCCCAACTAGCTAAATGTTGTGTTATGCTATAAAGCTGCAGAACCCATTCAACACCTCCTCATACATTGTCCCTTTGTTGTGAGGTTTGGAAGGAGGTTCTCTCCTTGTGGGAGAATTAGTGTTGATTCAATAAGAAATTTCATTAGTTTGTTTGTTGGGATGGGCCCTCTCACCACCCATACCTCAAGTCCTTTAGGAGATTCATCTGTACAATGTGGCATGGAAAATATGGAAGGAACTCAATAATGACATATTTTGGGATAAGGCCGCTCCTAGAAATGTGGTGGCTCAACAAGTGATCAAGCTATTGAAAGAATGTAGGGAGATCTGGCATTGAAGCCCCCCCCTAAACCTCTCGAGGGACCAAGATATGATATGGGCTAAATCTTGTGATCTAGGTCTAAAGGTGGAAAATTTTGAACAATCTAAAGCCAATGCTAGATGTAAAATGGTTTGGCACCCCCTACCTCCCCTTGAAGATTCATTGAAACTTAGCTTTGATGGGTTAGCCATTGATGTGAGAATGATCATTGGAGGTGTTATTTAGGATAATACCAAAAAGGTGATGGTTGCTTATGCTAGGAAATGCGGGTGGGGGAGATAAAAAATGAAGTGGAAGACTTGTCCCTACTATGGGAAATGACAATAGAAAATTCTAGAATAATTAATAAACTGGTTGTTGAGGGAAATTCAATGTTGATTATTAATGTTCTAAAGGATGGACCCAACAAGTGTAACTAGAAGATAAAAATGGCAATTGACTGGGTTATACATTGTATGAATAGTTTTACAAGATAAACTCTTCTTGGAAGATTGGAATCAACTAAGATTAGTTTGAGACAAAGTGAAGATTTTCCTAGAATTAAGACTACTTGCAGTACATTAAGGGTTTGACCTACATTAACAAGAAGTGCAAGTACTTGTGAAAATTTTGTTAGCAGAAACAAAGGAATGGAAGAAGAAGGCAAGAATATCGAAGGAGCAATTGCCCTACTTGTGAGAAGAAACTTGAAAGGGAGATTTTTTTTTAAAGTTTGGACTTGTAATGAGTATGGTTATTATGCTTCTAAGTGCTCTAAAAGAGTGGATAATTATAGAAGTAACTTCAAGCCTATGATGACTAGAGAATGTCTTAACATAAATGATGAAGATTTGGAAGATAGTTTGAAAATGTTTTTAGTGAAAGTGACAATGGAAGTGATAAAATGGGATTTATTTGTATTAAGTAATAAAGTTATGAAAAGAATAAGTTAGAGAAGAAAAAGCATTAGTGTCACAAGTTGAAAGGAAGAAATATGATTAAATCATAAATAGTGGTTGTTTACATCATATGACTAGAGATATGAACAAGCTCATTAAATTCAAAAGTTGTGATGAAGGAATTTTTAGAGTTGTAAATAATGCAACCTGTCACATAAAAGGATATGATCCATTACTCTTCATAGAAAGACTAACACTATTGATTTTTGTTTTGTTGATAGTCTTAAACATAACCTTT
The DNA here is from genome assembly GCA_028749045.1 of Cupressus sempervirens. Taxonomy (NCBI): domain Eukaryota; kingdom Viridiplantae; phylum Streptophyta; class Pinopsida; order Cupressales; family Cupressaceae; genus Cupressus; species Cupressus sempervirens. Next base: position 324,325,289 of record CM053784.1, read on the forward strand.
TGAGTGTTGGACAACTAAGTGATAAGGGATGTCACTTGTAATTTATAGAGAAGAAATGCATTAACAAGGATAAGATTGTAAGATGATTTGTACTAGTACAAGATGAGAGGTAATGTTTTTTAGTTGAATCCTACTGAGATGACATGTTTAGTTTCTAAGATTCATGACAACAAAAAGGTTTTACCATGGCATAAAAGGTTCTATCATATATAATTTGATGATATTGTAAAGATCAGTACTACACTTCATGGTAGAGATTTTCCTAAAATTATGAATCCTACTAACATAGTATACAAGAAATGTATTTTGAAAAGTAAAAAAAAGTTCCTTAGTGAGAAAGAAGTTTACTACATCAACAAAATTTGAGATAGTACACATAGAATTGAGTGGTCCTACAATGACAAGAGATTTCTATGGTGAAAGGTGTTTCATGATTCTTGTCGATGATTTTACTAGGACAATGTGGGTAGCATTTTTTAGAGCAAAATTTGAAGCATTTGAGAAGTTAAAGGTGTTTAAGAATATAGTTAAAAATGAATCTGGTTTGAAGATTAAATGTTTGAGATTTGATATAAGTGGAGAGTTTATTTCAAATGAGTTTAACAATATTTTTTTTATATTAACATAGTGAATTCATCTAAGTTACAACATGAGTTGTATTAACAACTTTTTTGAAGTGAATGGCATTAAAATATAACTTATAACCTCTAAGACACCTAAGAAGAATGATATAGAAGAGAGGAGAAACATATTAATAATAGAGGAGCAAGAGCTATAGAATTTGAGAATAATATTTCAAAGACATTCTGGACAAAAGGAGTTAATACAACAATATTCATAATGAATAGAGTACAGATTAGACAAGGTATCAATAAGACTTTGTATAAACTATGTTTTGCACATGCACCCTTAGTTATGTATCTCAAAATTATTGGAAGTATATTTTACATTAAAAGAGAAGATGATATTGGAAATTTTGATTTAAGGAGTGGTAAAGGTATGTTTTTGTTGATCTTAGATTGGTTTTGACATATGAGTGTTTATACACTTAAGTGATTTACAAGTTAGAACTTAGTTCATGCCAAACAAGTAATGCATGCTAAGTGAGTTGCTTAGTAAATCATGAGTAAACAATTAGTGTTGAGTCACTCAAGTGCCAATAATTCAATATATATTGAGTCATTCGATCTTGAGTGAAAACAATAAAGTTATAGTTGATGTCAAGCATCAAGGACTTTAGATATAGAGTAAAATAGTTTTGACATAGTTATTTGTAATGGCACAAAATACTATGTAAACCTTTTTGGAGCTGACTTAAGATTGTGATCCTAGATGATAAGAATGAATCTTAATTGAGAATCCCTATATAGTAGATGTAGTCAATTAGTTAAAAGGGTGAATTGAGTGACTAGATGGATGAATTACAACTTGTTGATTCATAGCTAGACCTAAGTCACCTAGGTCTTCTTAAAGAGAAAAAATCATAAACTTTTTATGAATGTGGAGGGAGTGAAGAGAGAAGTTTGCATGTGCAAATAGAGCATTCATGGTGGCTAAGGAGTTGTGAATGAGGGATACATTATGGAACTAGTTAGAGGAGTATACAGGAAATGAGTTAGAGGATAGAAGTGATACATCTGATCAATGACGATGAAGTAAATATTAGAAAAGAGGTGATCTGTTATATAGTAGTAGAGTGCTAACCAAAGGATCATTTCTGAGACATTCTAATAGGTGAATCAATTAAATATCTTAACAGAGTAGTCTTAATAGGGTAAAAGTATAGAGTTGTGTCACCTTTCAGACTGACTAATCAAAATGATTAAATTTGAGTATTTTTATCTAAAAGTCAATTTTGTTCAAAGATATGATCTAGGTAAATTCATTCTAGCTAAGTTATATATCGTATCACACTTTTCCAATTGGAAATGTATATTAAATTAATGTTTTTTACTAGTTTGTATCTAATTACTAAAGAAATACAATTATTTTAGAAAACTAAAATTTCAATAACTCTTACATTTTTTTATGATATATTTTTAATAACTTATAGACACCATTTTATAGAGGCCAAAGTCAAGAATATTCTCATATAGATTTTATAGTGATTTAATTAGATATAGTGTATTATAATTAAAAAAATTCCACAAGGATGTATTTTAACACTCAAAAATATGTCAATTGTGAGAAAGAAAAAAAAAAGTAAATCATATCATAAAATTTATAAACTTATATGAAATTCTAGAGGAGAGAGTCTTCTTCTAGAATGTATAATTTTTATTCTAGTTAAAGAATAGATTTGTTTTGAAAAATGTGGTGGGAGATAACAACTATCAATTTTAGGTGAGTTGAACTTTGAATGATTATAAAAGTGAAAATGTAAGTCTAAAGACAATTTTTATTTTTGAACATTCTAGATATATATGCTATCTATGTGTAAAATTATAAAACCGTGTCACCTTTTAGGTTGACTTATCAGAATAACTGAATTTCAATATTTCTATCTAAAGTCAATTTTGTTCAAACATATGGTCTAGATAAATTCATTCTAGCTAAGTTATATATGGTTTCACACTTTTCATATTGGAAATGTCTATTAAATGTATATTTAATACTAGTTTGTATCGAATTACTAAAAAAAAAAAACATTCCATAAAAGTGACATTTTATTAACTCTTATTATTTTTATGATATTTTTAAAATAACATATAAACACTATCGTATAGAGCTTGGAGTCAAGAATATTCTAATATAGAGTTTATCGTGTTTTAATTAGATATAATATATTATTATTAAAAAATTATAGAAGGACATATTTTAACACTATAAAAGATGTCAATTTTGAGAAAGGAATAAATATTAAATCATATCAAAAGAATTTTAAAAATTTATGATGTTCTAGAGAAGATATTCCTCTTCTACAATGTATAATTCTTCTCCCAGTTAGAATATATGTGTTTTGAAAAATGTGGTGGGAGATGAAAACTATCGATTTGAGGTGAGTTGAAATTTGAATCATTATAAAAGAGAAAATATAGTTCTAAAGCTTATTTTTGTGTTTGATTGTTTTAGCTATATATGTTATCTATAACATAGTCTGAGATCAAAGGGAAATAAGTGTACTTCCATATAGTTTTGTTGTGGGAACTAGACCCTTAATTTTTTACATTTTTTAGGAGCTAAAAATTTGTCTATAAAAATTAGAAAAATATATTAATTCTTATTCCAAATATTTATTAAAAATTATAATCATAAAATTCATCCATTTCTACACATTTTATTAGTTTACTTCACTTTCAAATTCAAAATAATAGTGCCAATTATATGTTATTAAAGATGGACAGTTATACTTTTGTTAGCCTTTTCTCTTACAAAAGGATGGCACAGGTTTGTGCTTTTACCCCTATAACATAATCTGAGATCAAAAGGAAATAAGTTTATTTCCATATAGTTTTGTGGTGGGAACTAGACGGGTATGTGTAGGATCATGGTGTGCCAAAAAGTGGCAATGTGAAAAAAATAGAGTTTGAACACGTCTAAAAGCGCTTCAAAATCCGCTCTGACTTTTTTTCACCTATCTAGGTACCAAACCTAGAAAGTAACGCCCAAGCCTTATCGGATATCCGATATCGGCGGCATAAAAATTGGAGAGAAAAGGGACAAAAATTAGAGGGAAAAATAAATTTGTAAGTGATATAACTAATTTGAGTTATGAAATATGTAAAGATATAATATATAATCTATAAATATATAATATAATAACATAACTATTATATATAAAATAATATATAATCTATATATTATATAATAATATTATATTATATTATATATATATAATGTAATGTAAAGATATAATATATAATCTATTAATATATAATAATATATTATGTTATTATTATTATTATTATATTTACTATATTTTTATTAAATATAATAACGTAATATATTATATATATGTTATTAATACATATTATTATTATTATCATATGTAAATTATAATATATAATATATTATGTTATTATTATTATAATCTATAAATTATATATATATATATATATATATATATATGATTGTTATAATATATTATTATTATTTTTACTATATTATTTCTAGTGGAGTCATTTATATGGGTCAAAAGGGGGTCACAGGATGACCTATGACCCCTTTCGACACATTCCATGATGACATATGTCCGTAAGAGATCCTAGGACCCCTAGGGACATATTAGAATAGTTTATATGGGTTGAAGGGGGTCACAGGATGACCTATGAACCCTTTCGACATATTACAAGATGACATTTGTCCCTAGGGGTCCTAGGACCCTTAGGGACATATTAGAATCATTCATATGGGTCGAAGGGGGTCATAGGGTGACCAATGACCATCTTCAACACATTTCATGATGACATATGTCCTTAGGGGTCCTAAGGCCCCTAGGGACATATTAGAATCATTCATATGGGTCGAAGGGAATCATAGGGTGACATATGACCCCCTCCACGATGACATATGTCCCTAAGGGTCCTAAGACCCCTAGGGACATATTAGAATCTTTCATATGGTTTGAAGGGGGTCATAGGGTGAATTATGACCCCCTTCGACACATTACATGATGACATATGTCCCTAGGGGTCCTAGGACACCTAGGGACATATTAGAATGCTTCATATGGGTCAAAGGGAGTCATAGGTTGACCTATGACCCTCTTTGACCCATTAAATGATGACATATGTCTGTAGGGGTCCTAGGACCCTTAGGGACATATTACAATCATTCTTATGGGTCAAATGGGCTCATAGGGTGACCTATGACCCCCTTCGACCCATTAGATGACTACATATGTCCCTAGGGATCCTAGGACCCCTAAGGACATATTAGAATCGTTCTTATGGGTCAAAGGGGGTCATACGTTGATATATGACCCTCTTCGACACATTACATGACGACATATGTCCCTAGGGGTCCTAGGACACCTAGGGACATATTAGAATGCTTCATTTGGGTCAAACAGTGTCATAGGTTAACCTATGACACCCTTCGACCCATTAAATGATGACATATATAGCTAGGGGTCCTAGGACCCCTAGAGACATATTACAATCATTCTTATGGGTCACAGGGGGTCATAGGTTGACCTCTAACCCCCTCTGACCCATTACATGACGACATATGTCCCTAGGGGTCCTAGGACCACTAAGGACATATTAGAATGTTTCATATGGGTCAAAGGGGGTCATAGGTTGACCTATGACCCCCTTCGACCCATTAAATGACAACATATATCCCTAGGGGTCCTAGGACCCCTAGGGACATATTAGAATTTTCAACCCATTACATGACGACATATGTCCCCAAGGGTCCTAGGATCCCTAGGGACATATTAGAATCATTCATATGGGTTAAAGGGGGTCATAGATTGACCTATGACCCTGTTCGACCCATTACATGATGACATATGTCCCCAGGGGTCCTAGGATCCCTCGGGACATATTAGAATCATTTATATGGGTCAAAGGAGGTCATAGGTTTACCAATGACCCTCTTTGACCCATTAAATGACAACATATGTCCCTACCGATCCTAAGACCCATAGGGACATATTAGAACTATTCTTATGGATCAACGGGGGTCATAGGTTGACCTATGACCCCCTTCAACCCATTAAATGATGACATTTGTCCCTAGGGGTGCTAGGACCCCTAAGGACATATTACAATCATTCTTATGGGTCAAAGGGGGTCATAGGTTGACCTATAACCCCCTTTGACCCATTACCTGACAACATATGTCCATAGGGGTCCTAGGAACCCTAGGGACATATTAGAATACTTCATATGGGTCAAAGCGAGTCATAGGTTGACATATGACCCTCTTCAACCCATCAAGTGATGACATATCTCCCTAGGGGTCCTAGGACCTCGAGGGACATATTAGAATCATTTTTATGGCTCAAAGGAGGTCACAGGTTAACCTCTAACCCCTTTCGACATATTACATGATGACATATGTCCCTAGGAGTCTTAGGACCCTTAGGAACATATTAGATTCATTCATATGGGTCAAAGGGGGTCATAGGTTGACTTATGACCCCCTTCGAACCATTAAATGATGACATATGTCCCTAGGGGTTCTAGGAGCCCTAGGGACATATTAGAATCATTCTTATGAGTCAAAGGGTGTCATAGGTTGACCTATGACCCCCTTTGACTAATTACATGATGACATATTTTCCAACGTCTTAGATCTGTTCACGACCCATTACATGATGACATAGTCCCTAGGGGTCCTAGGACCCCTAGGGACATATTAGAATCTTTCATATGGGTCTAAGGGGGTCATAGGTTGACCTATGACCCCCTTCGACCCATTATATGACGACATATGTCCCTAGGGGTCCTAGGACCCGTAGGGACATATTAGAATCGTTCATATGAATCAAAGGGGGTCATAGGTCCCTTCGACCCATTAAATGATGACATATGTTCTTAGGGGTCTTAGGACCCCTACGGACATATTAGAATCGTTCATATGGGTCAAAGGGAGTCATAGGTTGACCTATGACCACCTTCGACACATTACATGATGACATATGTCCTTAGGGGTCCTAAGACCCTTAGAGACATATTAGAATGCTTCATATGGGTCAAATGGGGTCATATGATGACCTATGACCCCCTTTTACCCATTAAATGACAAGATATGTCCCTACGGGTCCTAGGAGCCCTAGGGACATATTAGAATTGTTCTTATGGGTCAAAGGGGGTCATAGGGTGACCTATGACCCCCCTCGAACCATTACATGATGACATATGTCCTTAGGGATCCTAGGACCCCTACGAACATATTAGAATGCTTCATATGGGTCAAAGCGGGTCATAGGTTGACCTATGACCCCCTCCGACCCATTAAATGATGACATATGTCCCTAGGGGTCCTAGGACCCCTAAGGACATATTAGAATCATTCTTATGGGTCAAAGGGGGTCATAGGTTGACCTATGACCCCCTTCAACCAATTACATGACGACATATGTCTCTAGGGGTCCTAGGACCCCCAAGGAGATATTAGAATCGTTCTAATGGGTCAAAGGGTGTCATAGGGTGACCTATGACCCCCATCAACCCATTAAATGATGACATATGTCCCTAGGGGTCCTAAGACACCTAGGGACATATTAGAATGCTTCATATGGGTCAAAGGGTGTCATAGGTTGACCTATGACCCCCTTCGACCCATTAAATGATGACATATATCCCTAGGGGTCAAAGGACCCCTAGGGACATATTAGAATCATTCTTATGGGTCAAAGGGGGTCATAGGTTGACCTATGACCACCTTCAACACATTACATGATGACATATGTCCCTAGGGGTCATAAGACCCTTAGGGACATATTAGAATGCTTCATATGGGTCAAACGGGGCCATATGATGACCTATGACCCCCTTTTACCCATTAAATGACAAGATATGTCCCTAGGGGTCCTAGGACCCCTAGGGACATATTAGAATTGTTCTTATGGGTCAAAGGGGGTCATAGGTCACCCTATGACCCCCTTCAAACCATTACATGATGACATATGTCCTTAGGGATCCTAAGACCCCTACAAACATATTAGAATGCTTCATATGGGTCAAAGGGGGTCATAGGTTGACCTATGACCCCTTTTGACCCATTAAATGATGACATATATACCTAGCGGTCTTAGGACCCCTAGGGACATATTAGAATCATTCTTATGGGTCAAAGGGGGTCATACCTTGTCCTATGACCCCCTTTGACCCTTTAAATGACGACATATGTCCCTAGCGGTCATAGGACCTCTAGAGACATATTAGAATCATTCTTATGGGTTCAAGGGCGTCATAGGTTGAACTATGACCCCTATGACCCCCTTCGAAAGATTACATGATGACATATGTTCCTAGGTGTCCTAGGATCCCTAGGGACATATTAGAATTGTTCATATGGGTCAAATGGGGTCATAGTTTGACCTATGACCCCTTCGACCCATTACATGATGACATATGTCCCTATGGGTCCTACGATCCCTAGGGACATATTATAATCGTTCATATAGGTCAAAGTGGCTCATAGGTTGATTTATGACCCTCTTCGACCCATAAAAATGATTCTAATATCTACCTAGGGGTCCTAGGACCCCTAAGAACATATGTCATCATTTAATAGGTCGAAGGGGATCATAGGTACCCCTATGGGCCCCTTTGACCCATAAGAACGATTCTAATATGTCCCTAGGGTTCCTAAGACCCCTTAGGGACATATGTCATCATGTAATGGATCGAAGGGGGTCATAGGTCAACCTATGACCCCCTTAGACCCATAAGAATGATTCTTATATGTCCCTAAGGGTCCTAGGAACCCTAGGGACATATGTCGTCATGTAATTGGTCGAAGGGGGCGATAGGTCACCCTATGACCCCCTTTGACCCATATGAACGATTCTAATACATCCCTAGGGGTCCTAAGACCCCTTGCTATATATGTCATCATTTAAGGGGTCGAAGGAGGTCATAGGTCAACCTATGACACCCTTTGACCCATATGAAGCATTTTAATATGTCCCTAGGTGTCCTATGACCCCTAGGGACATATGTCATCATGTAATGTGTCGAAGAGGGTCATAAGTCAACCTATAACCCCCTTTGACCGATAAGGACATATGTCATCATCTAATGGGTCGAAGGGGGTCATAGGTCACCCTATGAGCCCCTTTGACCCATAAGAATGATTCTAATATGTCCCTAGGGGTCCTAGGATCCCTAGGGACATATGTGGTCATGTAATTGGTCGAAGGGGGTCATAGGTCAACCTATGACCCCCTTTGACCCATAAGAACGATTCTAATATGTCCTTGGGGGTCCTAGGACCCCTAGGAACATATGTTATCATTTAATGGGTCGAAGGGGATCATAGCTCAACCTATGACCGTCTTTGACCCATAAGAATGATTGCAATATGTCCCTAGCTGTCTTGGGACTCCTATGTACATATGTCATCATTTAATGGGTTGAAGAGCATCATAGGTAAACCTATGACACCCTTTGATCCATATGATGCATTCTTACATGTTCTTAGGGGTCCTAAGATCCCTAGGGACATATGTCATCATGTAATGTGTCGAAGTGGGTCAATTGTCAACCTATGATCCCCTTTGACCCATAAGAACAATTCTAATATGTCCCTAGGGTTTTGAAGACCCCTAGGTACATATGTCATCATGTAATGTGTCGAAGCGGGTCATAGGTCAACCTATGACCCCCTTCGACCCATAAGAATGATTCTAATATGTCCCTAGGGGTCCTAGGACCTCTAGGGACATGTCATTATGTAATGGGTCAAAGGGGATCATAAGTCAACCTATGAGCCCCTTCAACCCATATGAATGATTCTAATATATCCCTAGGGGTGCTAGGACCCCTAGGGACATATGTCGTCATGTAATGGGTCAAAGGGGGTCATAGGTCAACCTATGACGCCCTTTGACCCATATGGACGATTCTAATATGTCCCTAGGGGTCCTAGGACCCCTAGGGACATATGTCATCATTTAATGAGTCAAAGGGGGTCATAGGTCAACCTATGACCCCCTTTGACCCATAAGAACGATTCTAATATGTCCCTATGGGTCCTAGACCCCTAGGGACATATGTCATCATTTAATGGGTTGAATGAGGTCATAGGTCAACCTATGACCCCCTTTGACCCATAAGAACGATTCTAATATGTCCTTAGGGATCCTAGGACCCCTAGGGACATATGTCGTAATGTAATGCATCGAAAGGGTTCATAGGTCAACCTATGACCTCCTTCAACCCATAAGAACGATTCTAATATGTCACTAGGGTTCCTAGGACCCCTAGGGACATATGTTGTTATGTAATGAGTCGAAGGGGGTCATAGGTCAACCTATGACCCCCTTTGACTCATATATATTAATAATATACATATATATTAATAACATACATATTAATATAATAATATATATTAATATAACACACACACACACACATATATATATATATATATATCTATATATCTATATATATATATGGTTATTATATTTAATAAAAATATTACGTTATTATATATATATTAATAACATACTTTTATATATATATATATATTACGTTATTATCTTTAGTAAAAATAATAATAATATAAATTATATTTATAGATTATAATGAGAATAACATAATATATTATTATATATTAATATATTATATGTTATATCTTTACATTACGTTATTATATATATATATATAATATATTATAATACATATTTACATAGTAATATAAAAAAAAAAATTATAAATTATAAGCTATAAAATATTATGTTATAATATATATTACTTTATTATATATATTAATAACACACACACACGCACGCGCACACACACACACACACACACACACACACACACACACACACACACACACACACACACACACACACACATAACTTTATTATATTTAATAAAAATATTACATTATTATATATATATATTAATAACATACTTATATATATATAATATATATATATATTACGTTATTATATTTAGTAAAAATAATAATAATATAAATTATATTTATAGATTATAATGAGAATAACATAATATATTATTATATATTAATATATTATATGTTATATCTTTACATTACGTTATAATATATATATATATATATATTATAATACATATTTACATAGTAATATAATAAAAATAATTTATAAATCATAAGCTATAAGTCTTAAATCCGGTTTTCCCTCCAAAATGGGGATTTCAAATTTCCCACCAAAATTCACCTAGCCATATCGGATATCCGATTTGAAATCCGATATTCGATTTCAAATCCGATATCCGATTTGAAATCCGATATCCGATTTCAAATCTGATATTCGATTAGCCTTGGTATTTACCAAGCCTACCCGGTCAACCCAAAAGACGTGTTTGAAGAGGGTTTTAGTGATACTCAGACTTCGGGTAGTCATCTGACAATGTTATTTTGATTGAAATTGAATGAAATGAAAAGGGTTTTTTAATATCGCTTTGAAGATTCCATCAATATAATTTCTGTCAATTACTGAGATCGATAACTATTTATTAGTTAATTATCAATGAAGATTATTGTAAAGTGCTGATTGACATACTGATTGAAAAACAGCTATAATTTTCAAATGGTATAACATTTTGTAAATCTAAAAGTTGCGTCACATTCTATGCTTCGCCTAGTATAAGAAAAAATAAAATTAAATTAAATTTGGTAAAATTTTCTATTAATTAAGGTGGTCAGACATGGGACTTTTTTTTTTCGAAAAAGTTTTGGTAAAAATTTCATATTTAATTATTTATTTGGAATAAAAATACCGAAAAATATGCGTCACATCCGGGCATGAGTCTACTTTTCATATCTATAATTATATTAAAAAAATATTATCATTTGATTTTTATTAAGGTGGTTAGACATACACCTACTTTTTATTTTTGCCCTGAAATTTTTGTAGTACTGCATTAAAACTCAACCTTTTGACCAATCAATGATTTTTTTCTCCTGATAAGGCCTAGTAGTTTAGAAACTACATTCAATTTCTTACAGATTATTTTCTTACAAATTTTTTATATAAAGTCCATAACCACTTTAAAATTATGTGTCAAGTTGACATAACCCTGATTTTCTGATTTTTCACTGCCACTTAAGGCCATAGTTTGGTACACCATGATCCTACACATACCCAGACCCCTAATTTTCATCATTTTCCAGCAACTAAAAAATTATCTATAAAAATTATGAAAATATATCAATTCTTAATCCAAATAATTGTTCTAAAGTATAATCCTAAACTGGATCAATTTCTACACATTTCATTAGTTTACTTCATTTTAAAATTCTAAATAATAATACTAGTTTTATATCATTGAAGGTGAAGAATTGTACTTTTGTTAGCCTTTCTCTTCACAAAAGGGTGACACAAGTTTGTGCTTTGACTGAATAGGCTATTTTAAAACCTTTAATAGGGTGCTTACTTTATTGTAAGTTGAAGTCCTTTAACCAAACACACTTCTAATAGGGTGTTAAAATACTTTATTAGGGTAAGATCTAACAATATTGTAAGCCTTTAACATGGTAGACCTTTCACAAGGTAGATTATGTTTCATGATCAATTGTAACCTTCATTGGATACACTATACAACTACAATAGTGAAGATTTGTGGGTGCAATCCCCACCCTAGTTTAATCTTCTCATTGTTGGATTTTTGGGTGATCATATCTTCTGTCATATGTGTTGAATGTTATTTTCTTTCATGCTATGGATGAATATGTTTAGCTAGCTATTTAATCTTACATGTAAATTTTGAGATGGATCTGTGGTGAATGATTTTATGGTTGAAGTTTTTAAGTGCTAATTCACCCACCCCCCCTCTCAGAGTTTACTTTTCCTATTGTATCTTCAACTATTGGTATTAGAGCTTTAGTTCTCTAGAAAGGAAGACTTTGTAGATTTGAGGAAAGATCTTGAAGATGGAAGTCTACAAGTTGGGAAAGACTATTAAGAATTAGAAGATTGAAATTTAGCTTTCCCTACATTAGTTGAATGAAGTAGGAGATGAGTTGAATTGATCATTAAAGAGAACGAAAGAGATAGATATTAAAGACAATGACACACGATACCAAGAGGAAGAGACTACTAAATTATTTATGGATGGAAACTATTGGACTAACCTCTAGTAATCTCCTTCATGATTCTTGACATGGCATAACTACCTCATGTGTTCTATAAGTCTAGTGGTTGTATCAAGTATTGACAGGTTAATCTTTTGGTACAATGGAAGCCATAGTTTGTGATTAGTGGTATTAGAGCCTAGTCACAAATTTGAATCTCCTCAGGTAATGCTATGGGGGATTGTTCGACTAACCACCAATATTTTCCTTCATGATTTGTGACATAGATTAACTACCTCTTGTGTTCTATAAGTCTAGTTGTTGTATCGAGCATTGATAGGTTGATCTTTTGGTGCAACAGAAATCCTAGTTTGTAATAAAAACACAAGTGAATTTGATGTAGTAGTTGTAGATCTGATGGAAAAGAATGGAGCTCTACTGAAGAGGTTAGAAATCTAAAGATAGAACAAGAAGTCCAATTAGTATTGCTATGTGAGGTGATCGAGAAAAAAGAGAAAGATGAAGAGGATAGAGTCATGATTGAAGATGAAAAAAGGATACCTACCAAAAAATTGGAAGAGAAGACATCAGAGGTGAATAAGATTGCTCACATGAAACTAGAAAGTTTTAATCGAATGATGATTTCCATTCATGAATTGAATGGAAAAGATATTGAAATCACAACAATGAAGTTGCAGAATGAATAATTGAGAAATGATCTAAGAAAAGAAAAATAATTTGTTGAAATTTTAAACAAACCTAGTGAATTCATTAAGTATTTTGAGTAATTGATGAGATATCCTAGATCCAATAATGATACTTCTAGATTAGGTTATACTAGTACTGAAGAAGGAGAATGCTCTAAAAGTGGTGAACAAAGGAATACCAATGTTAAAAACTCAAAACCTACTTGTCATAATTATGGTAAGATAGGTCATACTACCAATATTTGTATGAGCAAGATTGCAAATTAGAATCCTAAGTAGAAGTTCATGGGTCACTACCACATGCATAACAACAAAGGACATCAGGAACATGGATATAGAACCAAGAACATGAGCACACAAAGATTTGAAGGATACTACTATAACTGTCAAAAGTATGTACATAGAGCATACAAGTGCAGATCAAAGCCCAAGTGACCATCAAACAAGAAGACATAGGTAAAGCACAATGACAACTCTTATAATTGGGATTATAATACTAGGTATATGTTAGTCAAAATGCCTTCCCACCAAAGAATCAAATTTAAATGATAATTCACCCAATAGTCACCTAAGGTTTCAAATTAAGCACTAGATATATTTTATATTATACCTTGGAATATTTTAAGTTGTGATCATGTGATTCACATTGTCACAGTTTTTTGAGAGCTAACCAAGCTAAAGGTGACAAAGATGTGACTGCTTTTTTTTTTCCTGATCACATGGTTATATTGGCATGTTATGGTTTAAGGTATGATGATGCAGAAAAAGGTAGATCTTCAGTGCTTCAAAGACATATCTTGCACCGTTAGATCATCTAGATATGCGACCAGTGTATGATTGTTTTGAATCAAGAAATAGTTAAGGTTTGAGTTACAAAGTAGTGGTTCCCCTTGTTTCTCTTGGTCACAAGGGTTAGATAGGAACCTTGGGTTAAACTAACAATAGTCTAGATATGGTCCAAACTTAACCTTTGCAAGATTGCAATGGTTAGTAAATAATTCTTAGAGAAGGAAAGGTGGTGGTGAGGATGAAATCAAGAATGGTCAAAATATTTGGTCCACATAGCAAGACTTGATGGTTAAACCTTAGTTGATCAAAAGTTGTGATCAATTTGGAAGTTGGTGGTAGCAGAAGCAATCCTTTGAATGATGAATATGACCTTTCTAATCTATTATAACCACTTTCATTGATCCCTAGGATTGATAAATGTAAAGAGATACTCCACCATCATTGATTCATCCATTCACTCAATCAGAGATTAAATGACCATTGCTCTTGAACTCTCAGAGATTTGTTTGGTGAAGAAGTGATCATGTCATGTATGGATTTACATGATAGTTAGATCTCTTTAGTTTTGCAATGATTATTCTCTAAAGATTTAATTGTAGTGGCTGATTTTTATCTTATGAGGGAAGTTATCCAAGTTATTCTGGAACTATAAAGGAAAATATTATTTTCTTTCTTAGGATTAGATCTTCTTTGTTTTCCCTAGTGTTGCCTTGGCATGCTATTGTAAAATTTCTTTTTTTCTTTTGAATTACTTTCTACCTTATCTCTTTCAACCATCATCAAATTGTCCAAGCTTACCTACATCTCTTTCATGTACTATGAATATTTGTAATCTATATTTCCTATATCTCTTTGGCCCACAACTGATAAGAAGTGAAGCAATTTCCTCATGTCACTCATGTTGTTATCTAATATTTATGTAGTTTAAAAATTAAAGCAAGTATGAATCTATATATCTTTGGACTATCATACTAATAACATTGCGCATGTATGGGTAGAGACAGGTCTGAACACCCTATTTTGCATCACCTCTTTAGAATAGATTAGGTAGTTACTTTCATGTATTCATTCTCCCTTTTCTCTTCAAGAATATTTTAAGTGCATCCTAATAGTAGAGGAAGTTGGCCTTCTCTAGAGACTCAACCTCATATTTTAAGTCTCATGGCTTGGAGGTTGCTTCCATATTTCATGAGGTTGTCCTTAAGTAAGACTTTGGACAAGGGTGCAAGCTTTCATGACAACAATTTTTGGCACACCTAGTGGGACTCTATAAGTGAAAAATATTTAAATTTCACTATCATTGAGAAAATATTCCTTGTTCATGCTAAGGAGATAATATTTCCTTTAGTATAAAGCCTTCAAAAGGTTCATTGTTCAAAATTACTTGGCGACTCTAAGCTTCAAAAACAATGTAGTTTCCAAACCAAAGTTGTTATGATTATGCCCAAGAGACACACAAGGGCATCTCCCATAGGTAATTTCCAATATCAAGAGTTTTCTATTTCTAATCCAAGAAGAAAGGTTAGAGTATCATTATCACTAGTTAGGAGTGTGATAGTAATAGATACCCCTACAAGATCTATCTCCACTCTTTCTATTGTTAGGTCTCAACCCAAAATACCATATGCTCATATCAATAGAATGCTTGCTTATATGGCTAGAGCTTACTCTTTTGCCACTTTTAGTGTTGGGAGCCCCCTTCTATTATCCCTAAGGCATGGCATACCAGTATCAGCTTTTAAATGTGCACCTAAATTGACTAGTGAAATTTTTGTCACCCCTATTGAGCATATTAAAGAGGTGTCCAACATTAGAAAATGTTCATAGTATCATCAAAGATGATGTAGCGGTCTAGTTTCTAGCCTCATCCTTGAAAGGAAAGGCATTACAATGGTATAGAGGTTTTCCTCATTACTCTATTTTTTATTGGGATGGGTTAGGGGCAGCCCTATGCAAGTATTTTGAGGACAAAAGTGACCACCTATCACTTTTAGAACAATTGATAGCTATCAAGAGGGATCCCATGAATGTAAGACTAATTTCAACTATAGATTTAAGAAGACATGGGAAAAAATATCTATTATGGTAAAGTCCTCTCTTATTAATGCATTCTTGTATTATCTTAGAGCCTTCAACAGTGATATTACTTCCACTTTGCAATCTATGGGAGGGGATACTTAACCAAATGCTAATGATGTTTTCATAAGAGCTGAAAATATTTTGATATAGGGAGGGAAGTTAGCTCCAACATCCCCAATGCCTTTCTTCCCCAACATGCCTAGTTATTAACCTACTATAGCCCCTATTCATGTCTCCTCTATAAGTCAGCCTCTTACTATGGTCCTCATAGCCTCTACATCCTCTAATGGAGTTGATAGGATTGAGGCTATGATGCAAACATTGATGCAGAATGTAGATAGAATGATTTTGGATCAAGAAAAGAAGATGGAAGATAATAATGCAGTAGTGCAAAGAATGGGAAATGAGTTGGTGACCACGAAGAGGAAAAAAGCTCAAAATAATAAGCCTCTCCAACTCCATAGTCAAGGTCCCATTCATGGTAGACCTCCAAACTAGAGTCCTGTCCCCTATAATTAGAATAGACCTATCGATCACCCTCACAATCAGAATAAAACTATTGACCACCCCCAGTCTTCAAACATCAACCTAAATAGGGCCTTAGTCTCTTTGAATAACCTTGCCCAAGATCAAGATTTATGCCCTTCTTGTAACTACTCTTATAGATACTACATGTGTCAAAAGGCAAAATATTACTTGGCTTTAGCTATATTAGAGTGAGTAGTTGCCCAGCAACACAATGCTAATCAGCCTATTCATACTTTTCAACAAGATTATTGTTCTTTTATGAACTATTTGGTGGAAGAACATGGTAATACAAACCAAGATTCCTATGCTTAGAGTACTAGGAGAAAGAAAAGAGTTGTGGAAGAGGTTTCTCCTCAACCTACTAATTAGACTTTTGCATCAAGTGTAATGCCTCATATACAAGCAATTTCCTAGCAACACAATGCAAATTAGCCTATTAATGCTTCTCAACAACAAAAAGCAAGGTGAAAGTAGAGATCATGTAAAATAACCCACAGGCTATCCCACCTCAAACTTCTACTTCTAAGGCTCCTACCAAAACCTCTAATTCTTCTTTTAGTGTGGTAGATCAAATGAGGAATACAAATGGGAACATTTCTATGTAAGATGCTATAACTACTATACTATCACAAAGGAGGCTACAACAACAAGAGTTGGAAAGCATTGAACTTAGAGATCAACCACCTAGCATGGAGAATTTTGTGAGTTTGATACAACCATTAAAGGAGGTAGAAACAAGTAAAAAGGTTAGACCTCCTCCTTTTAATGTTTCTCTGCTTATAAGAGATAAGCTAGTCCACAATCACATGATTGATCTAGGGGCTAGTAGTTTAGTAATGCCCATGTGTGTTGTTGATACCTAAGAAATAAGATACAAACCTATTGTTAAGGAGGTATTTTAATTAGATGGTAGTACTATTAAGTCTACAAGAATCCTTAGGGATCTTGAAATGGTGTTACATGCATGTCCTGGTTACACTATAGTTTAGGATATATCAATTATTGAGGTTAAGCCACACTTTTCCATTTGTCTTTCAAGAGACTTCACTACTCAAATAGGTGGTTACATATCTTCTAATTGGTCATATATGTTTTTTAGAACTCGATATGGAACCAAGCCTTCAATCAAAGTAGAACCATTAGACATCCATCATATTGAGCCTTACACTCCTAATCTCATAAATATGAATTGCACCATCCTAGAGATACATGAAAATGATATAGAAAATGAGCCTACCACTTCTTTAGCTAATACACCTAATTTCCTCTTGGATGAGTTGGCTAATGCTTATTAGTTTGATCCTATATTAGAAACCTTATAGACTAGCCTGCACACTTATTGTGTATTAGAAAAGGATGCTTTTGTCCCTAATTTGATGAAAACCAAAGAAAATACAAGTGGGATATGAAGTATGTATTTTGATGGATCAAGAAATAAAAATGGGTCAGGGGTTGGTGTAATGTTGGTTTCTCCTGCAATAGAAAGATACTAGTTCTCATTCAGGCTACAATTTAGTTGTATATGGGGATAGTGAACTAGTGATCAATCAAGTATGGAATCAAAATGTTACTAAGAATGGTTTGCTCAAATCTTACAAACATAGGATATGGGACTTTCTTGAATGTTTCAATGCATTTAATATTCAAAGCATTCCTGGAAGAGAAAATAGCCATGCTAACAAACTTATTATAGTGGGTGCTTCTTATGATATCCCAAGAAGCCTCAAAGATGAGAAGAAGTAGAAAGAAGATTAAAGTGGTGTTCAAAGATGATGTCCCTATTAATGATATCCATTAGCAGGTTTTTGAGTTTGAAGCACAAATTGTGAGTTTATTGCATAATGAAGTCGAGTTCTCAGATAGAAATTAGTTGTGATTGCATGACCAATATGGTGATCAAATCATCAACCTCAACTCCAACAAGTTATCTAAGGGTCTTATTACCTTGGAGAGTGTCTTCAATCCTAATGACCAAGTGAGCGAAAGAGGGATGAATCTAGCTACAAATAAAGGAGACCATATGCCAATCATAGTTGCTGATTGAAGGATGTTAAAAATAGGGAAGGTATGTTCTGAAGCCAAGTAGGAAAATTTTGTCCATCTATGTCTAGAATTTAATGATACATTTTCTTGGACATATGAAAATTTAAAGGGGTTTGACCCTAGTTTGTTTCAACATACTAGGGATCTAGTGGATAATGTCAAGCCTATTACACAAAAATAGAGTTGAGTAAACTCCAAGATTGAGACCCTAATGAGAAATGAGCTATCCAAATTAATTGAGGCCAATATCATTTTACCTCTCAAGCATTCCTCTTGGGTGGAAAACTAGGAAAAAGAATGGAGAGAATAGATTGTGCATAGATTTTAGGGATCATAAACAAGCCTCCCTCAAAGATCATCATCCTCTCCCTTCCATGGAGAAAATGTTGTCCAAGGTCAGTGGTTTAGAGAGATTATACTTCTTGGATGGATTCTCATGTTATAATTAGGTGTTAGTCAAGGAAGATGATAGATATAAACCTGCTTTCACTACTAAATGGGGCACCTATTTTTATAGTAAAATTCCTTTTGGACTAAAAAATGTAGGTGCCACATTTCAAAGAGCAATGGAGATGGCCTCCAAAAATATGATTGAGAGGTCTATGTTAGTCTACCTTGACGATATCATAGTATACTCAAAGGATGTAGTGGAGCATTTTGGTAATCTTAGACAAGTGTTTGTAAGATGTAGAGAGTACAAAGTATCTTTGAATCCAGGAAAGTGCATCTTTGTGATGTAAAAGCATCTTGGGTTGCCTTTTTATCCTACTCATTTTTGTTCATTCTACATGTTGATGCCAAGTTGCTGTAGCTTTCGAGTTATTGTAGCTCTAGTGGATGTTGAGTTACTATAGCTCTACTGGATGCCGAGTTACTGTAGCTCTAATGGATGCTAAGTTACCCAATGTATGCCTAGTGACTCTTCATGTGCTAAGTTTTCCTATTTATGCCGAGTGTTAGCATTTGGACATGATTTCTACGAGCTGAGTTGTAGGATTTATTTTGATCATGACATTTATGTTAAGATATTTTCTTGGGATATATTCAAACCATTTTTGGGTTAGCTTTCTTCTTATGTAATGTTCTTAAATGGTCTATAAGCCATTTTGGCAAGTATATATAGAGTGTTTAGGCTTAGAGTTAGGGAAGTTTTAGAGGGATTCAAGAGTAGAATGTGAAAGTTTGTAAGGTTTGTTGCATATATATCTGGGGCTATGAATTTGATGTTGGATCTTTAATCTTGCATATATTTTTTATCTGTTCATAACCTAGAAGGCCACATAGCTAGGCATGTATGTTGATTATTTGATGAATCAATAAGTATTCTCTCTTCTTCCCCCTTTGGTTGTTGTTCTATGTGTTGTATTTATAATGTGTTAACTCTTGCAAGGGGGTTCAGGTAGTTGGGTGTGCCTTTGGCCCTAGTTATTCAACCCTTCCTATGTAAAGTGGCATCAGAGCTTTAGGTTCGTCGTTATGGTGATTGGATCATGTAGAACCCTAAGTTAATTAGGTTGTAGGGTTGTAGATCTTTGACCTATAACTTGCAGAGGGTTACAATCTTGGAGGAACCTAATTTGTAAAGATGGTTTGAGGGAGAGAAAATGTTGATAATGCAATATTAGATACATTGAGACAAATTGTAGCTAGATTAGATGTTGTGGAGATAGCCTAGAGGAGAGGAGTAGGTCTAGTTGATGTAAGTGATGATGAAGTAGTAGCACCAAACCCTAATCCAGAACTCAGAGAAGACCAAGATGAAGCAAGGTTGTTGAGATTGTTGTCTAGAGAAAATTCAAAGCCTACTATAGAAGTTGTTCCTTATGATAGAAAGTTGGATACCAATGTTGTGTTGGATTAGATCTCCAATATGGAGAAGTTATTTGAGTATGAAAAAACTCTTGATAATAGGAAGGTGAAGATTGTAGTTACTAGGTTGAAAGGTCAAGCTTCACTATGGTGGGAGCATTTGCAAATTGATAGACAAAGGAGAGAAAAGGAGAAGATTGGAACTTGGCCAAAGATGGTGAACAAGGTAAAGAACAAACTCCTTTCTACTGATTACCAACTTAGCTTGTTGAGAAAGATGCAAAATTTGAAACAAAAGGACATGACTATGAAAGACTATATCGAAGAATTTCATATATTGGACAACAGATCTAGACATGTGGATGATGATGTTGAGAAAATTGCAAGGTATATAAATGGATTGAGATCTAGAATTCAAGATGAAATAAGTTTTGTGAAGTTGGAAAGTGTAGAAGAAGCATATCAATATGCCTTGAAAGCTTAGGATATCTTGACAAAGAAGCATGAACAAAGACAAAGAGGTAGAGGTGGTAGATTCTAGAGAGGCAAAGGTAGATCTTATGGAGAAGGTGGCAGATCTAAAAGTTTTGTAAAAGATAAAGGCAATTCTAAATAGAAGAATGATGAAAAAGACATGACCAAGTGGAAATATGGTATTTCATACCAAGGAGGTACTAGATCTTACCAAGGAAGAGGTAATTCTTATTCTAGAGGTGGATTTCATGGTAATTGTTTCAGGTGTGGTAAAGAGGGACACATATCTATTGAATGTAGATCTTTTGAAAGTGGCCAAGGTAATAGAAATGTTGTGATTCAAGGAGATGATGAGGGTTCACCAAGTGGACCTAAGGCTAGAGAAAATTTGATGGTGGGAAGAACCTTATGTAATAAGGGTAGTGAGGAGGAACGTGTTTTAAGGAGAAGTTTTTTCAAGACAAGATGTAAGATGGCTAGAAAATGTTGTAAAGTGATCATTGATAGTGGAAGTTCTACAAATCTGGCATCAAAAGAGCTGGTCAAAAAAGTTGCAATTTTGGAGAATGAAGCATCCTAAACCCTATCATGTTCCCTAGATCAAAGATGAGCATCAGATATTGGTAAGTGAGCAATGCCTTGTGAAGTTCAAGATTGCATATTACTTTGATGAAGTTTTGTGTGATATTATGCCTATGGAATGTTTTCATATTCTATTGGGAAGACCTTACCAATATGATAGATATGCTATGCATGATAGAAGATTGAATCAATATACTCTTTGGGTGAATGGGAAGAAGAAAATATTGCTGCCTATAATTGAAAGTCTAGATGATATTATTTGTACTATAATAAAAGTTTGCATGGTTAATGGGAAACAATTTGTAAAATATGTGAAGAAGAATCAAGTTTGTTTTTCCATAGTTCCTAGAGGACCAAGTATTGGTAGTAATGATTGAGTAGTAGAAGTTGGTAATGACTGAGTGATAGCAGATAGTGATAGTTGAGTACTAGTAGAAATTATAGAATTGTTGAATGAGTATAAGAATATTTTTGCTAAGGATATTCCTAATGGTTTACTACCAATGAGAAGCATAAGTCATTGTATGGATCTGATTTCTAGAGCTAGTTTTCCAAAGAAAGCACCATATAGATTGACATTCAAAGAGAATGCAGAACTTAATAGATAAGTGCATGAGTTGTTGCAGAAAGGTTTGAGTAGAGAAAGATTGAGTCCATGTGTTGTACCTATTGTATTGGAACCTAAAAATAATGGAGAATGGAGAATGTGTACTGATTCTAAAGCTATTAACAATATCATAATGAAATATAGGTTTCCTATGCCAAGGATGGATGCCATAATGGATTATTTGAGTGGAGAAAAGTATTTTACCAATATTGATTTGAGGAGTGGCTATCATCAGATTAGAATTAGAGAAGGTGATGAATGGAAGACCACTTTCAAGACAAAAGATGGTTTGTACGAATGGCTGGTTATGCCTTTTGGTTTGACTAATGCACCTAGTACTTTCATGAGGTTGATGCATGAAGTTCTAAAAAGATTTCTGGGTAAGTTTGTGATTTTTATTTGGATGATATTCTAATATTCAATAAGACTAAGGAAGAGCATCTTGAGCATATTAGACAAGTATTACAAAGGTTGAAAGAGGAGATTTTTTTGATTAATCTAAAAAAGTGTTCTTCTATGCAAGAGGAGATTGTGTATTTGGGATTTGTGATTTCAACTGATGGACTGAAGATAGATCTTGAGAAGATTAAAGTAATTTTGGAATGGCCTACACTTGAGAATGTGGGTGAGGTAAGATCATTTCATGGTTTGACTAGTTTTTACAAAAAAATTATAAAGAATTTTAGTGCTATTTGTAATGTTATGACTGAAATAATGAGAGCAGATAAAAAGGAATTTAAGTGAACACATGGATTTGATAAGAGCTGATAAGGAATTTAAGTGAATACATGCTCAATTTCATAAGGTCTAAGCCATCTTGTATGAAATTCTCCTATAAAATCCTTGAATCAAGAGTCGTATAGAAGTGCCCAATTGCCAGGATGAAAACAACACTAATGAATGAGTTTGTCATGCCAAAGTGCTCATTGATTTTGAAAAAAATTAGTATGAAGAAGTGCTTCTTGATGTAACTCATCAAGGGAGTGGAGTTGTGTTAGACATTCCTTTTGAGCATTAGAGAGACTCAATCTGATTTGAAGGGCAATTTGAAGAGTCTTAATCTCAAACTCAATAGGAAGTACAACTTTTGTAGTGCCTCTTGTGTTTGTAGTCTGTACCTTGTCTATTTTTGATTCGAGAGATACTTGTTACTCCTTTTGATATTTTTACCTTGAGATGACCTGAGGGTCAAATGTTATACTTTGATTTTTGTACCATAGATGTTTTGTTGCTATGTTGTTCAGTTTATCATACTTGCATGTTGATGCTATTTTGAGATGGATGTTATGCTATGGTTATTTACTTCATCTATGTTCTTTATGCATTTCGCGAATGTGAGTGATGTAAATGGATTAATTAGTTAATTAATGCTTTAATTTCTTTGGCTATTATATTATATGCAATTGCACTTGATCGTGTGTTTTAGTGTGTAGGAATTATATCCTGGGTAGTGGCTTATGGAGTTAGTGATCTAGCTATTCATATTTTGCCAATGTCACTCCTATATGGTCGACGTATCATTATTTAGTTGTTTTATATTAAAACATTTTAGTGCTTAGTAAATCTAAACTCATTTGCATTATGTGATTAGACCAGTGAGCACATATGTGCATTTAGAAGTTCGCATTTTTCGTGAAAGTGTTAAGTGATTATTTGTAGTTTTGAATTTTTGGGTTTTAAATCTTTTTGGATTTAATTTTTGGCAGCTTTGCCTTAGGTGAATTTCCAATGCAGATAATAACCTATTTTCATTTGGATCAATTTGGAGTTTAACTACTCCAGCCAACTATTTTCTATAATGAACTATTCACTCAAAAATGAATAAAAATTAGAAAAGTGAATTCATTATTCACTTCTCACAATTTGGAAAATTGAATTTGGAGAGAAAATTTGGAAATCCTCTTCTGAAGGATTACTGTTTTGCTCGTTGTGAGAGCTGTGAGCATGGGATCTTTGCGAGGTTGGACTCGTTGGATTCAGCTTGAGGAGTTCTCACTTTGCTGTCAGTTTCAATAGTTTTGGCAAATTGGTTATTTTATTCTACAGGTTTTAGTTTCAGCCCTTTTTGCTGTTAGGTAGGGCCTTCCCATTTTAATGTTTTTACTCTATTTCTGCTTTCGTTTCTTGTAGCATTATCTTAGGAGATTGTGAACTAGTGTTCCCCTCCATTTCTATCTGCTAGTTCTACCCGATTGGTCAGGTATGAACGTTTTACCTATTTTTGGAATGGGGGTTTGGGTTTTTGGGCCGTTATGCTTACTATTTTTGCATACGATGTCCGTTTTCAATTATTTTTGGATTTTTGGGGTTCTTGAACCCACAATCCAAATGGGTTTTAATTTTGGAATTTTTTCAAAATTTGGAGTTTTTACCTTGTTTTGCGTGCTGCCCTATTTTCTTGGGTTTTCTCAGCACATTGTGGTTCGTGGATCAGGATGATCTGTTTGGATACTAGTCGAAACACTTTTGCATATTTTTTTGCATTGGGATGCATGTAGTATCTATCATCCCAATTTTGGTTCGGTTGATTGACTTTTGTTTGCATTCTCATCTTGTCCTTGTGTATGATCTCTATGATGGTGGTGCACCACACACATGTACATCTATCGAGTGACTTGCGGGGCTCAATCTTTCGTGGTACTTCCAAAAGTTGTGATCATTTGGGTTGGGTTGGGAGTTTGCATGCTTACGGGCACTCATCGCTGGATGAGCATGGGTAGGGTAGGGTAGCATATGGAGGGGTCTTCTATCTTGCGGCCTAGTGACCTTAGTCCTATAGGGTTGGCAAAGGAAGTTTTAAGTAAGTGATAATTAAATAAAACATTGGGTGGTGATAAAATTTAAGATAATAAAAAAGTATATGTGGGGCCCTCTGTTGAGGAGTTGAAACGCATGATCTGAGCTTGGGCTTGTTGATGCCAAGTGACTCTCCATGATGTCAGTCCCTATGTAGTAGCCCATTGAGGTGTCTAACTAGGACCTGTAGTTTATGCATTATCTATGTCTTGGATTTAGTCATCATACTGCTTGGCATGTGTGTTAGCCATGGTTGTTGTTTTTTGTGCATGTGGTTGGATCATTATCTCCATCAGCACGGCAGGTGTGGACCTACGGGTACCATGTGGTTGGAAGGCGTAGCTACCTTTACCACTGCTATGGATCGATGTATAGAGACGGTCTATTGTTCTAGCATGATCGTTGTTGGATGTGTCACTCGGTACTTCAATTTGTGGAGTATGCTTTCTAGTGATTTATGCTTTCATTGAGATGTTGTTTTCCATGTTTACATGATGTTGGTTTTACACATTCCTTATTATGATGTTTAGCATATAGTGGATGATGAACATTATCTGATTATAGGTTTATCTTATGCTTTCTACTAGCATGTTAGATTTCATTTACTTATATTGTAGCATGTTTAGTAGTGATGTCCCTATCATGATAGCACCGATGATCTGATTGGTGGCTTGGGATGTTATGCGCAGGGGATGTCTAGGTCCCAAGATGGTCTTATGATGCCATTGATGGTTGGGAGGAACCACATACTTACTTGGTTATTCTATTCATTGCGATATTATTTTAGTTGTTGTGATGTTTCCTTTTTGTACTTTTCCTTTACTGTTTGTTAGATAGTTAGATTCTATTTTCTATATTTCAGTTACTCAGTTCTAGTTTGAGTGTTCTAGCCTTGAAATGTGAATCCAGTACTCCTTAGTGTGGAGGTTCTTTGGTCTATTTTTTCCTTTTTTGACTTTTGGAAGTGTCCTTATTTTCTATGGGCAATATTTGTTCAGCAATGTGCGACATTTAAAAATTATCGCACGCTCATACAAAACTATATCATACAATATTGTAAAGTATCACACGCCTTCTTAAGAAATGTCATGTGACACTGGAAGCGTATTGCAAGCCCTTTTGAGAAGTGTCATGCAACAGTTTCCAGTATTGCACGCCTCTTGGAGAAATGTCGTACAACACTGTTAAAGTGTCGCACGCCTTAAGGAAAAGTATCGCCCATTCCCTAAAAGTGTCACACTCCTTGAGAAATGTTGCGCGACACTTTTCTATGCTCCATTAAAGTATCGCACAAGTTTTGTAAAAACCTGCACAGGCAGATAGTGGGCATTTTTTCTTGTGATCCAAACTTTTTAAGAGTTGATCTGGATACCCTTTTGGGCGTTCTTCGACCCTATGTTGTTGCATTTTGATTTTGGATGGTTTCTCTTGGAATCTAGTTTTCAAGTTTCTGTTATAGTCCTTCAGGGTTTAAAATATATTGTTTAATACATCAACTTATACTTAAGATATATTTTAATATATGAGATGATTCATTTGAGATGGGTTTTAGACCTCTACGGGCTAAGATAAAGATTCTAGGAAATTTTAGGGCTTTAAAATTCAGACTTAGCCTATTTTCAGGAGTTCATTTTCATCTTTTAGCTTGGTCGATCTCTTATGTTTTCTTGTTTGTGTTTTAGCTAGTGGTGACGTTTGGAGATCCATTGGGTGTCAGGATGGTCATTAAGTCTTCCATTGCGATCTATTTGATCAGTGTATTTTGTTGTCATGTGCACTTACACTTGTAAACAAATTTTTATTCTGGCTTGTTTTCATCCTTGTTTCCAAGGATCTTCGGGCGAGGCATTATATCTAGTATTAGAGCCCATGATGTTACATTGGGATCTTTGTGTTATGCTTCCACTATGGTTTTGTTTGATGTTGTGTGTTGCTTTGTATGTTTTATTTTTATTTTTATTTTTATTTGTTATCTTGCTCATTCATGGTTTTTACTCCTATGCTTGTTATCCTATTATTCTGACATTATCTTATTCCTTCCTATCAATGATGCCTCCTACATGTAAACCTAGTGGTCGTGGTGGTACCTGTAGTGGTAATCGTGGAAATGAACACCATGAAAAGGAATGTCAAAGAGGAGGGGGAGAACATGGTAATATCAGTGATCAGAGTGGTTTAGGGGTGATGATGCCTATTCTCTAGCAGATTCTTGCTCTTTTGGGCCCTCGTGTTGAGGAGTGCCAGCAGGATCAAAATCGGGAAGAGGGATCTCATCATGGAGATTCCCATCACTCTGAGCATAGAGAGGAGGAACGTGAATGTGAGAGTTCTCTTACTCCACCAAGTGGTAGGGGACACCGTCGGGGTGGTAGAGACCACAATAGTGAGGACTCCATCAAGTTGGATATCATGAAGTCCCTTCAGAGTTTGAAACCACCACCATTCGATGGTAGGGGAAGTGGCCTATGGGCTGAGCCTTGGTCGTTGGACATGGAGCGCTACTTCACCATGTATCCATATTCAACCAACATGAGGGCCTGTTGTGCAATTATGTAGTTGAGGAACCACAAATCTGTTTGGTGGAATATTGAGAGTCAGAAGCTTTAGCTCAGCATCCCAGATCTCACCTAGGAGATTTTTGAGGAGAGATTTTGAGAGAGATTCTTATCCCCTTAGTATAGGGAGGCCCGTGCTGATGAGTTCCATGCAATCCATCAAGGAAACATGACTGTGGATCACTACAAGATCTGGTTCTTTGAACTTAGGTAGTATTCATGTTACAACAATGATGATTTACGCTTCACTCAACATTTTATTCGAGGCCTAAAGGATTCCCTCATAGGAGAAGTCTGCATGCATCAGCCTAGGACCCTTGTGCTTGCGGTAGAGAAGGCGTGTATTGCAGAGGAAAATCTAGCTAGAGGTTTTGGTAGCAAATCCAATTCTCAAAACTAGGGTGCTAGGAATGCAGGACAAGATGCACAGTATTCTCAATCCTCAAGAAAGGGACAGACCTAGCCAACACCCTCTCAGGGTGGTTCTTGTCGCAACTGACAGAAGGGTTTTTGGACCAAAGGTGGTCAGTCTTCTGGTAATTCAGGAAAGAAAGGAGGTAATTAGGATCGAGGACAGAAGTCCCAGCAAGATCAACCTTCTCAGAGTAGTCAGCAAAATTCCAGTAGAGGTAGTGCACCTTTCTCTAGTGCCACCCAGGGTGCCCATGGTAAAGGTGCTAGTTTTGGAGGGAACTGCTACAACTGTGGCCAACCTAGCCATAAATCTTATGATTGTTCCATCAAACCATCTATAGGACCTGGTAAGGGCGCAATGAGATTGCAGCCTACTGTAGGAGATGCGGGTCAAAATCATAGAGTCTTTGCGATGGTTGACAACTGTCAAGATGAGCATCAAGGTACGATAGTCGAGGCTACAGGTATGTTGCATGGTATTTCAACTTTAGTTTTGTTTGACTTTGGTGTTATCAATTCTTTCATTTCACCATCTCTTGTTCAGCGATGTGGGCTAGTGGCAATGCATCAGGTTGATAGATGGCAAGTGGAGTTAGCCATAGGTTCTAAGGTGGTTGTTGACTCATTGGTTAGGAGTTGTTTGGATTTGTGAACTTTCACCACCATAGTAGATCTACACATTCTACCTCTGGGATTGTATGACATTGTGTTGGGCATGGATTGGTTAGCTGCCCATTAGGCCAATATTGGTTGCCATCATAAGGTGGTACAGTGTGTGGATGACATAGGTGGGCAGGTGGAACTTTCTAGAGTTTAGCAACCAGTCTCACTTCATATGATCTTAGCTAATCAGCTAAAGCGAAGTGTGTGAAAGGGTTGTCAATTGTTTCTTGTATCTCTCAGTGATCTTGAGGAAGTTGAGAGCCATATGGTAACACTCGATGATCACCCACTCCTTTGTGAGTATGCAGATGTGTTTCTTGATGAAATTCTAAGTATGCCACTGCAATGTGACATTGATTTTTAGATCGATCTTGTACTAGGAGAAGAATTGATCTCACTAGCTCCTTATCGCATGACTACTTAGGAATTGAGTGAACTCAAATTATAGTTGGAGGAACTATTGGCCAAGGGCGATATTCATCCTAGTGTATCACCGTGGGGTGCACCAGTCATCTTTGTGAAGAAGAAGGATGGTTCTTTGCATTTGTGCATTGACTACCGGCAGTTGAATAAGGTGACAGTGAAGAACCGTTATCCTTTGCCAAGGATAGATGACTTGTTTGATTAGATGAAGGGAGCATGAGTGTTCTCAAAGATTGATCTGAAGTTGGGATACCATTAGCTTTGTATCCAAGAGGATGATATTCATCAAACAATATTTCGTACATGGTATGGGCATTATGAGTTCATAGTTGTACCTTTTGGGTTGACTAATGTGCCATCAGTGTTCATGAGTTTGATGAATGGGGTATTTTGTGTGTACCTCGATCAATGTGTCATTGTTTTTTTGGATGACATATTGATGCCATTTACATAAGGTATTATAGTTCTTGAGAGACCATCAACTATATGGCAACGTAAGTAAATGTGGGTTCTTCTAGTCAGAGGTGAAGTATTTGGGACATATCATCACTAGTGATGGAATTGCAGTGGATCTGAAGAAGATTCATGCTATCATGGATTTCCCGGGACCCACTAATGTCTTAGAAGTTCATAGTTTCATGGGATTAGTGAGTTACTACCATCATTTTAAGAAGGATTTTTTACGAGTAGCCCATCCCATCACTTCTCTTCAGAGGAAAGGGAAGAAGTTTGTTTGGTCAAACCAGTGTGAGGCAGCATTTGTTGCTCTTAAGGAGTGTTTGACCAGTGCACCAATCCTTGTAGTGTCTAATCCTGTAGGTGACTTCATGGTTTGCACAGATGATTTTTTGGAAGGCATGGGTGTGGTGTTAATGCAGGATGGTCAAGTGATTACTTTTGAGTCTAGAAAACTCAAGGACCATGAGCTAAACTACCCCACTCATGATTTGGAACTTGTGGCCGTAGTGCATTCCCTTGTCCGTTGGAGGCATTTTCTTTTGGGACATAGGTTTGAGTTGCATAGTGATCATAGGAGTTTGCAGTATATCTTTACTCAACCAAAATTGAATGCGTGAAAGCATCGTTGGATGGAGTTCCTATACGAGTATGACTTTGATGTTCATTACATCAAAGGGAAGGAGAATGTTGTCGCAGATACCTTGAGCAGGAGGCGACATGAGGTATCAGTGATGTCATTGGGAGTGGATTTGTGAAGCCATGTTTTGGAGGCTTTGCCTAGTGACACTTGGTATCAAGAGGTGAGGGCAGAGATCAAGTCTGGATGCACCCTTAAAGGGAGATTTTTATGTTATATGCTTGAGTCTGATGGACTATTGTGACACTTGGGGCATATTTATATACCCTTGTCAGGTGATCTTTATACCTTAGTTTTTTCAGAAGTGCATCGTGCACCATATTCTACACATCTTGGAGTCAAGAAGATGCATGTTGATCTCAAATAGTTGTACTTCTAGGTAGGGATGAGATGCGATGTTGCTGACTTTGTTGCTAGATGTCTTGAGTTCCAGAGAGTGAAGGCAGAGCATCAGCATCCGGCGGGTCTTTTGCAGCCACATACCATTCCAATGTGAAAGTGGGATACAATATCTATTAATTTTATCACAGGGTTTCCTATGTCATCATAGAGACATGATTGTATCATGGTGATAGTGGACAAGTTGGCCAAGGTAGCACATTTTTCACCCATGACAGCATCCTACACTGCTTCTTCAGTAGCGCATGTTTTCTTGGTAGATATTGTTCATTTGCATGGGATTCCTCATTGGATCATTTGAAATAGAGATCCAATGTTTACTTTTGCAATGTGGACATCTCTCCAGCATGCTTTGGGCGTGCAACTCAATTTCAGTTCAGCTTATCACCCAAAGACCGATGGTCAGACTGAGAGAGTAAATCATGTTTTGGAGGATATGCTTTGCATGTATGTTATGGATAGGTAGGTGAAGTGGGAGGACTATTTGTACCTTGTTGAGTTTGCATACAACAATAGTTATCATAGTTCTCTTAGCATGTCACCTTTTCAGGCCTTGTATGGTAGACCATGTCGTACCCCTTTGAGTTGGGATCGTTTGGAGGACCATGTTCTTTTGGGTCCAGAGATGCTTTAGGATATGGAGTAGTAGGTTGTTCGCATTAGGGAGCATTTGGTTACTGCTCAGGATAGGTCAAAGAAGTATGCAGATGCCCATAGGTTGGATCGTCAATTTTTTGTTGGTGATAGGGTGTTTTTGAGAGTGCGGTCAAGGAAGAGCCCTATTCATTATAGGAAAGGCTCTAAGTTGGTGCTACATTTTGTTAGACCTTTTGAGATCCTTGAGAGGATTGGTCATGTTGCTTATCGACTAGCATTGCCACCTAGCCTATCACGCATCCATGATGTTTTCCATGTTTTTGTTTTGTGATAGTATATTCCTGATGTGACCCATGTTCTTGATTGGGATGCTTTGCAGGTAGCAGACAAGTAGCTTACTTTGGAGCCCATTCGTATCCTACAGTAGTGGAGGCTGACCTTGCGAGGTCAGGACATAGAGCAGGCAAGGGTCCAATGGGACCCGAGCGATGAGACCTCTGTGACTTAGGAAGATGCTACATGATTTAGAGGATTATACCCCTACCTTTTTGCTAGCTTCCAAGAGTAAGCCTATGCTAGTGGGGGAGGATGTAGTGCCTCTTGTGTTTGCAGTCTGTACCTTTTCTATTTTTTATTTGAGAGATACTTGTTACTCCTTTTGATATTCGTACCTTGAGATGACTTGAGGGTCGAATGTTATACTTTGATTTCCATACCATAGATGTTTTTTTGCTATGCCATTCAGTTTATCATACTTGCATGTTGATGCTATTTTGAGATGGATGTTATGCTTTGGTTATTTACTTCATCTATGTTCTTTACGCATTTTGTGAATGTGAGTGATGTAAGTGGATTAATTAGTTAATTAATGCTTTAATTGCTTTGGCTATTATATTATATGCAATTGCACTTGATCGTGTGTTTTAGTGTCCAGGAATTATATCCCAAGCAGTGGCCTATGGAGTTAGTGATCCAATTGTTCATATTTTGCCAATGTCACTCCTATATGGTCGACATATCCTTATTTAGTTGTTTTATATTAAAACCTTTTGGTGATTACTAAATCCAAAATCATTTGCATTATGTAATTAGACCAAGTAGCATGTCTGTGCATTTAGAAGTTCGAATTCATCGCGGAAGTGTTAAGTGATTTTCTGTAATTTTGGATTTTTGGGTTTTAAATATTTTTGGATTTAATTTTTGGTAGCTTTTCCTTAGGTGAATTTCCATTGCGGATAATAACCTTTTTTTTTTTGGGTCAATTTGGAGTTTAACTACTCCAGTTGCTATTTTCCTAATGAACTATTCACTAAAAAATGAATAAATATTAGAAAAGTGAATTCATTATTCACTTCTCACAATTTGGAAGATTGAATTTGGAGAGCAAATTTTGAAATCTTCTTCTGAAGGATTATTGTTTTGCTCATTGTGGGAGCTGTGAGCGTGGGATCTTTGTGAGGTTGGTCTCATTGGATTTAACTCAAGGAGTTCTCAATTTACGATCAATTTTATCAGTTTTGGCAGATTGGTTATTTTATTCTACAGGTTTCAGTTTCGGCCCTTTTTGCTGTCAGGTAGGGCCTTCCCGTTTTAATGTTTTTACTCTTTTTCTGCTTTCGTTTCTTGTAGCATTATCTTAGGAGGCTATGAACTACTGTTCCCCACCATTTCTATTTGTTAGTTCTACCCGGTAGGTTAGGTATGAACGTTTTACCTATGTTTGGAATGGGGGTTTGGGTTTTTGGGCCGTTATGCTGGTCATTTTTGCATACGGTGTCTGTTTTCAATTATTTTTGGATTTTTGGGATTTTTGAACCCAAAGGCCAAATGGGTTTTAATTTTGAAATTTTTCCAAAATTTGAAGTTCTTACCTCATTTTGCATGCCGCCCTATTTTCTTGGGTTTTCTCGACACATTGTGGTTCATGGACCTGGATGATCTGTTTGGATACCAATCAAAACAATGTTGCATCTTTTTTTGCATTGGGATGTGTGTAGTATCTGTCATCCTAATTTTGGTTCGGTTGATTGACTTCTTTTTGCATTCTCATCCTATCCTTGTGTATGATCTCTGTGATGGTGGTGTGCCACACACATGTACATCTATTGGGTGACCTATGGGGCTCGATCTTTCGTGGTACTTTCAAAAGTTGTGATCATTGGGGTTGGGTTGGGAATTTTCATTCCTATGGGCACTCATCACTAGATGAGCATGGGTAGGGTAGGGTAGCATATAAAGGGGGCTTCTATCTTGCAGCCTGGTGACCTTGGTCCCATAGGGTCGGCACAGAAAGTTTTAAGTGATAATTAAATAAAACATTGGGTGGTAATAAAATTTAAGATAATAAAAAAGTATATGCGGGGCCCTCTGTTGAGGAGTTGAAATGCATGATCTAAGCTTGGGCTTGTCGATGCCAAGCCACTCTCCATGATGTCAGTCCCTACGTAGTAGTCCATTGAGGTGTCTGACCAGGACCTGTAGTTTATGCATTGTCTATGTCTTGGATTTAGTCATCATACTGCTTGGCATGTGCGTTAGCCATGGTTGTTGTTTTGTGTGTGTGTGGTTGGATCATTATCTCCATCAGCATGGTGGGTGTGGACCTATGGGTGCCACATGGTTAGGAGGCATAGATACCTTCACCACTGCTAGGGATTAGTGTATAGAGATGGTCTATTGTTCTAGTGTGATCATTTATGGATGTGTCACTCAGTACTTCAATTTGTGGAGTATGCTTTCTAGTAATTTATGCTTTTATTGGGATGTTGTTTACCATGTTTACATGATGTTGGTTTTATGCATTCCTTATTATGATATTTAGCATATAGTGGATGATGTTATCTGATTACAAGGTGTGTTTAATAGTGATGTCCCTATCACGACAGCACCAATGATTTGATTGGTGGCTTGAGATGTTACGTGCGGGGGATGGCTAGGGCCCAAGATGGTCTTATGATGCCATTAATGGTTGGGAGGAACCACATACTTACTTGGTTATTCTGTTCATTGTGATCTTATTTCAATTGTTGTGATGTTTCCTTTCTGTATTGTTCCTTTACTGTTTGTTAGATGGTTAGATTCTATTTTCTGTATTTCAGTTACTTAGTTTTGGTTTGAGTGTTCTAGCCTTGAAACGTGGATCTAATACTTTTTGGTGTAGAGCTTCTTTGGTTTGTTTTTCCCTTTTCTGAGTTCTAGAAGTGTCCTTGTTTTCTATGGGTGACATTTTTTTAGCAATGTGTGATATTTAAAAAGTATTGTACGCCCATACAAAACTATATTGTACGATACTGTAAAGTATCGCATGCCTTCTTAAGAAATGTCATGTGACATTGGAAGAGTCTCGCATGCCCTTTTGAGAAGTGTCGTGCAACACTTTCCATTATTGCATGCCTCTTGGAGAAATGTTGTACGACACTATTAAAGTGTCGCATGCCTTAAGGAAAAGTATCGCCCAGTCCCTAAAAGTGTCGCACTCCTTCTTGAGAAATGTCGTGCGACACTTTTCTATGCTGCATTAAAGTATCACACAGGTTTTGTAAAAACCTGTGCAGGCAGACAATGGGCACTTTTTGTTATGATCCAAACTTTTTAAGAGTTGATGTAGATACCCTTTTGGGCATTCTTCAACCCTATGTTGTTGCATTTTGATTTCGGATGGTTTCTCTTGAAATCTTGTTTTTAGGTTTCTATTATAGTCCTGCGGAGTTTAAAATATATCATTTAATACGTCAACTTATACTTAAGATATATTTTAATATATGCAACGATTCATTTGAGATGGGTTTCAGACCTCTACAGGCTAAGATAAAGATTCTAAAAAATTTCAAGGCTTGAAAATTCAGACTTAGCCTATTTTTAGAAGTTCATTTTGATCTTTTAGCTTGGTCAATCTCTTATGTTTTCTTGTTTGTATTTTAGCTAGTGGTGACGTTTGGAGATCCATTGGGTGTCAGGATGATCGTTAGGTGTTCCATTGCAATCTTTTTGATCAATGTATGTTTTTTTCATGTGCACTTACACTTGTAAAAAAAAATTATTCTGGCTTGTTTTCATCCTTGTTTCCAAGGATCTCCAGGCGGGGCATTACATCTGGTATCAGAGCCCATGTTGCTACATTGGGATCTCTGTGTTATACTTCCACTATGGTTTTTTTGGATGTTGTGTGTTGCTTTGTATGTTTTATTTTTTTAAATTTTTTATCTTGCTCGTTCATGGTTTTTACTCCTATGCTTGTTATCCTATTGTTCTGACATTATCTTGTTGCTTCCTATTAGTGATGCCTCCTGTACGTAGACCTGGTGGCCATGGTGGTACCCGTAGTGGTAACCGTGGAAATGAACACCATGAAGAACATCAAGGAGGAGGGGGAGGACATGGTAATATTGGTGATCAGAATGGCATAGGGGTGATGATGCCTATTCTCCAGCATATTCTTGCTCTTTTGGGCCCTCATGTTGAGGAGCGCCAGCAGGATCAGAATTGGGAAGCGGGATCTCATCATGGAGATTCCCATCACTCTGAGCATAGAGAGGAGGAACATGAATGTGAGCATTCTCTTACTCCACCAGGTGGCAGGGAACATCGTCGAGGTGGTAGAGACCACAATAGTGAGGACTCCATTAGGTTGAATATCATGAAGTCCCTTCAGAGTTCCAAACCACCACCATTCAATGGTAGGGGAAGTGGCCTCAATGTTGAGACTTGGTTGTTGGACATGGAGCACTCCTTCACCATGTATCCATATTCAACCAACTTGAGGGCCCATTGTGCAATTATGCAATTGAGGGACCACGGATCTGTTTGGTGGAATATTGAGAGTCAGAAGCTTTAACTTAGCATCGCAGATCTCACCTGGGAGATTTTTGAGGAGAGATTTTGAGAGAGATTCTTATCCCCTTAGTATAGGGAGGCCCGTGCTGATGAGTTCCATGCAATCCATCAAGGGAACATGACTGTTGATCAGTATGAGATCTGATTCTTTGAGCTTAGGCAGTATTCATGTTACAATAATGATGATTTACTCTTGGCTCACCATTTTATCTAAGGCCTAAAGGATTCCCTCATTGGAGAAGTCTGCGTGCATCAGCCTAGGACCCTTGTGCTCATGGTAGAGAAGGTGCATATTGTAGAGGAAAATTTGGCTAGACATTTTGGTAGCAAATCTATTTCTCATAACCAAGGTGCTAGGAATGCAGGGCAGGATGCACAGTATTCTCAGTCCTCAGGAAAGGGACAGACCCATCCAACACCCTCTCTGGGTGGTTCTCATTGCAATCGACAGAAGGGTTTTTGGACCAAAGGTGGTCAGTCTTCTAGTAATTCAGGGAAGAAAGGAGGTAACTAGGATCAAGGACAGAAGTCCTAGCAAGATCGACCTTCTTAGAGTAGTCAGCAAAATTCCAGTAGAGGTAGTGCACCTTTGTCTAGTGCCACCTAGGGTGCCCGTGGTACAGGTGCTAGTTTTGGAGGGAACTGCTACAACTGTGGCCAACCTAGCCATAAATCTTATGATTGTTCCATCAAACCATCTATAGGACCTGGTAAGGGTGTAGTGAGATCTGAGCCTACTATAGGAGATGCGGGTTGAAATCATAGAGTCTTTGTAGTGGTTGACAACCGTCAAGCTGAGCATCAATGTACAGTAGTCGAGGCTACAAGTATGTTGCATGGTATTTCAACTTCAGTTTTGTTTGTCTCTGGTGCTACCAATTCTTTCATTTCACCATCTCTTGTTCAACGATGTGGGATAGTGGCAATGTGTCAGGTTGATAGGTGGCAGGTGGAGTTAACCACGAGTTCTAAGGTGGTTGTTGACTCATTGGTTAGGAGTTGTTTGGATTTGGGAGCTTTCACCACCATAGTGGATCTACGCATTCTACCTCTAGGATCATATGACATTGTGTTGGGCATGGATTGGTTAGCTGCCCATTAGGCCAATACTGGTTGCCATCATAAGGTGGTACAATGTGTAGATGACACAGGTGGGCAGGTGGAACTTTTGGGAGTTCAGTGACCAGTCTCGCTTCATATGATCTCAGCTAATCAGCTAAAGTGAAGTGTGTGAAAGGGTTGTCAGTTCTTTCTTGTATCTCTCAGTGATCTTGAGGAAGCTGAGAGCCATATGGTAACATTTGATGATCACCCACTCCTTCATGACTATGCAGATGTGTTTCCTGATGAAATTCCAGGTATGCCACCGCAACATGACATTAATTTTTGGATCGATCTTGTACCAGGAGCAGAACTGATTTCACAAGCTCCTTATCACATGAGTACTTAGGAGTTGAGTGAGCTTAAATTGTAGTTGGACGAACTATTGGCCAAGGGCCAAATTCATCCTAGTGTATCACCATGGGGTGCACGAGTCATCTTTGTGAAGAAGAAGGATTGTTCTTTGCATTTGTGCATTGACTACCAGCAATTGAATAAGGTGACAGTGAAGAACCGTTATCCTTTCCCAAGGATAGATGACTTGTTTGATTAGATGAAGGGAGCACGAGTGTTCTCAAAGATTGACCTGAAGTCAGGATACTATCAGCCTCATATCCAAGAGGCTGATATTCATCGAACAACATTTCGTACATGATATGCGCATTATGATTTCACAGTTGTACCTTTTGGGTTGACTAATGCACCATCGATGTTCATGAGTTTGATGAATGGGGTATTTCACATGTACCTCGATCAATGTGCCATTGCTTTTATGGATGACATATTGATCTACTCAAAGACTGTGGAGGAGCATGAAGTCCATTTATGTCAGGTATTGCAGTGCTTGAGAGATCATGAGCTATATGGTAACTTGAGTAAATGTGGGTTCTTCCAGTCAGAGGTGAAGTATTTGGGACATATAATCACTGGTGATGGAATTGCACTGGATCCAAAGAAGATTCATGCTATCATGGATTGGATGGTACCCACTAATGTCTCAGAAGTTTGTAGTTTCATGGGATTAGCGGGTTACTACCATCATTTTGTGAAGGATTTCTCACAAGTAGCCCATCCCATCACTTCTCTTCAGAGGAAAGGGAAGAAGTTTTTTTGGTCAAACCAGTGTGAGGTAGCATTTGTTGCTCTTAAGGAGTGTTTGACCAGTGCACCAATTCTTGTAGTGCCTAATCCTGTAGGTGATTTCATGGTTTACACAGATGCTTCATTGGAAGGCATGGGTGTGGTGTTAATGCAGGATGGTCAAGTGATTTCTTTTGAGTCTAGAAAACTCAAGGACCATGAGCTAAACTACCCCACTCATGATTTGGAACTTGCTACCATAGTGCATGCCCTTGTCCATTGGAGGCATTTTCTTTTGGGACACAGGTTTGAGTTGCACAGCAATCATAGGAGCTTGCAGTATAACTTTACTCAACCAAACTTGAATGCACGACAACATCATTGGATGGAGTTCCTATGCGAGTATGACTTTGATGTTCATTACATCAAAGGGAAGGAGAATTTTGTCTCAGATGCCTTGAGTAGGAGGTGACATTAGGTATCAGTAATGTCATTGGGAGTGGATTTGTGAAGCCATGTTTTGGAGGCTTTGCCTAGTGACACTTGGTATCAGGAGGTGAGGGCGAAGATCGAATCTAGATGCACCCTTGAGGGGAGATTTTTAGGTTATATGCTTGAGTCTGAAGGACTATTGCGACACTCGAGGTGTATTTATGTACCCTTGTCAGGTGATCTTCATACCTTAGTTTTGTTAGAAGCGCATCATGCACTGTATTCTGCACATCCTAGAGTCAAGAAGATGCATGCTAATCTCAAACAACTGTACTTCTGGGCAGGGATGAGATGCGATGTTGCTGACTTTATTGCTAGATCTCCTGAGTGCCAGAGAGTGAAGGTAGAGCATCAGCATCCGGTGGGTCTTTTGTAGCCACATACCATTCCAGAGTGGAAGTGGGATATAGTATCTATTGATTTTATCACAGGGTTGCCTATGTCATCACGAAGACATGATTGTATCATGGTGACAGTGGAAAAGTTGGCCAAGGAAGCACATTTTTCACCCATGAGAGCATCCTACACTACTTCTTCGGCAGTGCATGTTTTCTTGGCAGATATTGTTCTTTTGCATGGGATTCCTCGTTGAATCATTTTAGATAGAGATCCAGCATTTACTTCTACACTGTGGACATTTCTCTAGCATGCTTTGGGCACGCAGCTCAATTTTAGTTTAGCTTATCACCTAGAGACCTATGGTCAGAATGAGAGAATAAATCAAGTTTTGGAGGATATGCTTTGCATGTATGTTATGGATAGGTAGGTGAAGTGGGAGGACTATTTGTACCTTTTTGAGTTTGCATACAACAAAAATTATCATAGTTCTCTTGGCATGTCACCTTTTTAGGCCTTGTATGGTAGACCATGTCGTACACCTTTGAGTTGGGATTGTTTGGAGGATCATGTTCTTTTGGGTCCAAAGATGCTTCAGGATATGGAGCAGTAGGTTGTTTGCATTAGGGAGCATTTGGTTATTTCTCAGGATAGGTAGAAGAAGTATGTAGATGCCCATAGGTTGGATCGTCACTTTTCTATTGGTGACAGGATGTTTTTGAGAGTGGGGCCAAGGAAGAGTCCTATCCTTTATGGGAAAGGCTCTAAGTTGGTGCCATGTTTTGTCAAACCTTTTGAGATCCTTGAGAGGATTGGTCCTATTGCTTATCAACTAGCATTGCCACCTAGCCTATCGTGCATCCATGATGTTTTCCATGTTTATGTTTTGTGATAGTATATTCCTAATGTGACCCATGTTCTTGATTGGGATGCTTTACAGGTAGTGGATGGGCAGATTATTTTGGAGACGATTCATATCCTACAGTAGCGGAGGCTATCCTTGTGAGGTCAGGACAAAGAGCAAGTAAGGGTCCAATGGGACCCAAGCGATGAGACCTCTGCAACTTGGGAAGATGCTACATGATTGAGGGGATTGTATCCCTACCTTTTTGTTGGCTTCTAGGAGTAAGCCTATGCTAGTGGGGGAGGATGTAGTGCCTCTCGTGTTTGTATTTTGCACCTTGTCTATTTTTTATTCAAGAGATACTTGATACTCCTTTTGATATTTGTACCTTGAGATGACCTGAGGGTCGAATGTTATACTTTGATTTCCATACCATAGATGTTTTGTTGCTATGCTGTCCAATTTATCATACTTGCATGTTGATGCTATTTTGAGATGGATGTTATGCTATGGTTATTTACTTCATCTATGTTCTTTACACATTTTGTGAACGTGAGTGATGTAAATGGATTAATCATTTAATTAATGCTTTAATTGCTTTGGCTATTATATTATATGTAATTGCACTTGATCATGTGTTTTAGTGTGCATGAATTATATCCCTAGTAGTAGCCTATGGAGTTAGTGATCTAGTTGTTCATATTTTGCCAATGTCGCTCCTATATGGTCAACGTATCCTTATTTAGTTGTTTTATATTTAAACCTTTCGGTGATTAGTAAATCCAAACTCATTTGCATTATGTGATTAGACCAGTGAGCATGTCTGTGCATTTAGAAGTTCGCATTGGTCATGAAAGTGTTAAGTGATTTTTTGTAATTTTGATTTTTTGGGTTTTAAATCTTTTTGGATTTAATTTTTGGCAGCTTTGCCTTACGTGAATTTCCATTGCGGATAATAACATGTTTTTGTTTGGGTCAATTTTGAGTTTAACTACTCCAGCCAGCTATTTTCCATAATGAACTATTCACTCAAAAATGCATAAATATTAAAAAAGTGAATTCATTATTCACTTCTCACAATTTGGAAAATTGAATTTGGAAATCCTCTTCTGAAGGATTATTGTTTTGCTCATTGTGGGAGCTATGAGCATGGGATCTTTGGGAGGTTGGTCTCGTTGGATTTAGCTTGAGGAGTTCTCGCTTTGCGATCAGTTTCAGTAGTTTGCATGCGTACAGGCACTCATTGCTGGATGAGCATGGGTAGGGTAGGATAGCATATGGAGGGGGCTTCTATCTTGTAGCCTGGTGACCTTAGTCCCACAGGTTTGGCAAAGAAAGTTTTAAGTAAGTGATAATTAAATAAAACATTGGGTGGTAATAAAATTTAAGATAATAAAAAAGTATATGCGGGGCCCTCTGTTGAGGAGTTGAAATGCATGATCTAAGCTTGGGCTTGTCGATGCCAAGCAACTCTCCATGATGCCAGTTCCTACATAGTATCCCATTGAGGTGTCTAACTAGGACCTGTAGTTGATGCATTGTCTATGTCTTGGATTCAGTCATCATATTGCTTGGCGTGTGTGTTAGCCATGGTTGTTGTTTTTTGTGTGTGTGGTTGGATCATTATCTCCACCAGCATAGTGGGTGTGGACCTACGGGTGCCATGTGGTTGGGAGGCATAGCTACCTTCACCACTGTTAGGGATTGGTGTACAGAGATGGTCTATTTTTCTAGCGTGATCATTGCTAGATGTGTCACTCGGTACTTCAATTTGTGAAATATGCTTTCTAGTGATTTACACTTTCATTGGGATGTTGTTTTCCATTTTGACATGATGTTGGTTTTACGCATTCCTTATTATGATGTTTAGCATATAGTGGATGGTGTTATCTGATTACAAGGTTATCTTATGCTTTCTACTAGCATGTTAGATTTCAGTTACTTATATTGTAGCATGTTTAGTAGTGTTGTCCCTATCACAACAGCACTGATGATCTAATCGGTGGCTTGGGATGTTATGTGCGGGGGATGGCTAGGGCCCAAGATGGTTGGGAGGAACCGTGTACTTACTTGCTTATTCTATTCATTGCGATGTTATTTCAGTTTTTGTGATGTTTCCTTTCTGTACTATTCCTTTACTGTTTGTTAGATGGTTAGATTCTATTTTCTGTATTTTAGTTACTCAGTTTTGGTTTGAGTGTTCTAGCCTCGAAACATGGATCCGGTACTCCTCGGTGTGGAGGTTCTTTGGTCTATTTTTCCCTTTTTTGAGTTTTGGAATTGTCCTTGTTTTCTATGGGCAAAATTTGTTCAGTAATGTGCAATATTTAAAATGTATCGCACGCCCATACAAAACTATATTGTACGATACTGTAAAGTATCGCATGCCTTCTTGAGAAATGTCATGTGACATTGGAAGAGTATTGCATGCCATTTTGCGAAGTGTTGCGCAACACTTTCTAGTATCACACACCTCTTGGAGAAATGTCATACAACACTGTTAAAGTGTTGCATGCCTTAAGGAAAAGTATCGCCCAGTCCCTGAAAGTGTTGCACTCCTTCTTGAGAAATGTCGCGACAATTTTCTATGCTACATTAAAGGATCACACAAGTTTTGTAAAAAGCTGCATGAGCAGATAGCAGGCACTTTTCATCATGATCCAAAACTTTTTAAGAGTTGATCTAGATACCCTTTTGGGTGTTCTTGGACCCTATGTTGTTGCATTTTAATTTCGGATGGTTTCTCTTGAAATCTAGTTTTTAGGTTTTTGTTATAGTCCTTCGGGGTTTAAAATATATCGTTTAAGTATAAGTTGACGTATTCTTATACTTAAGATATATTTTAATATATGAAACAATTCATTCGAGATGGGTCTCAGACCTCTACAGGCTAAGATAGAGATTGTAGGAAATTTCAGGGCTTCAGAATTTAGACTTAGCCTATTTTCAGGAGTCCATTTTGATCTTTTAGCTTGGTCGATCTCTTATGTTTTCTTGTTTTTGTTTTAGCAAGTGGTGATGTTTGGAGATCCGTTGGGTGTCAGGATGGTCATTAAGTCTTCCTTTGTGATCTATTTGATCAGTGTATGTTGTTGTCATGTGCAGTTACACTTGTAAAAAAAAAATATTCTGGCTTGTTTTCATCCTTGTTTCCAAGGATCTCTGGGCAAGGCATTACAACTTTCTTACCATGAACCAATCCATAAGGAGTGGTATTCCATGTAGTACAATAGGCCCACATAGCTTTAGGAAGTCATGCGGCCAAATCAAACTTTGAAGTACAATAGTTTTAGTAAGAATATTTTCTAGTTCTTGATTAGTTACCTTGACTTGTCCATTAGCTTGGGGGTGATTAGGTGATGATTTTTTGTGGCTAATCTCACATTCTTTGATTATGTAGCAATGAGTTCTAAAGAAAACTAAGGTCCTTGATTAGTAGTAATCTCATGTGGAACACAAAAGCAAGTGAAGACCTCAGAATATAAGAATTCAACAACTTTGGTATCTCAAGCATGCTTAAGTGCAACCACCTCAACCCACTTTGTGACATAATCTGTATAAACAAGAATGTATTCATTTTTTTTGAAGGTGGGTTGATAGGTCCAAAAAAATCAAGACCCCATTTTTCAAAAGATTTAATAGAAAGTTGAGGGTGAAGTGGCATCTCATCTAATCATGTAGGATGACCCATGCATTGGCACTAGTCACAATGTTGAACATAATGTTTGCAATCCTTATGGAGCATATGCCAATAATAACCTATAGTCAAAATCTTTCGAGTAGTCTGTTGAGTAGTAAAGTGTCCTCCACAAGGTTTAGCATAAAAGGAATAAATAATATCAAAGACGTCATCCTCAGGAATGCAATAGTGCATGATGCTATCAATGCCAGTATGAAATAGAAGACCATTGATCCAAGTATACTATCCATTGAGGCCCACTAACTTATGATGCTCACAAGGAGAGAAGTGTGGTTGAAATTTTCATGTGATCAAATAGTTGGCAATGTCATCATACCATCAACTTTTGGCAGAGATTCCAAAGAGGTGTTCATCAAGGAATGAGTCATCAACAAGAACAACTTCATTATCCAACTGTCGTATCCAGGACAAGAAATTTGCAACCACATTTTCTCAACTAGGCTTATCAACTATAGTGACATCAAATTCTTGTAATAAAAGTAACCATCTAATAACCCTACTAGTTACTACAAGTTTATTCATCAAAAATTGAATTGCTAAATGATCAGTATGAACAAACACCTTATAACCTGTAATGTAGTGCTAAAATTTATTAATGGCATAAAAAAATGCTAAAAATTATTTTTTGATTACCACATAATTTACCTTAGCACCAATGAAGTTCATGCTAATGGAGTAGATTTAATAGAAGAGGTTGTCCTCCTTTTGTCCAAGTACTGCTCCCATTGAGAAGTAAGAAGCCTTAGTGTGGATAGGGAATGGTATTTCCCAATTAGGACCTCTGAGAATAGGAGTAGTTACCAACTTGGTCTTAATGGTTTCAAAGGCCTCTTGACATTCAGGGGTCCAAGTGAAAACAAGATCTTTAGCTAACAAGGCGAATAGAGGAGAAGCAATCTTACTAAAGTTTTGAATAAATCTCCTGTAATATCTGGAATGACCAAGGAATCTCTGAACATATTTTTGTGTTGAAGGTGTGGGGAGGTCTTGAATTATTTGGATCTTTTTGGGATCAACTTCTATAGCTTTTGATGAGATTAAATGACCTAAAACAATTCCCTCTATCATCAACATATGACATTTCTCATGGCTTAGAGACAAATTAGTGTTGATGCATATCTTGAACAC
Organism: Cupressus sempervirens; assembly: GCA_028749045.1. Lineage (NCBI taxonomy): Eukaryota > Viridiplantae > Streptophyta > Pinopsida > Cupressales > Cupressaceae > Cupressus > Cupressus sempervirens. The sequence continues at coordinate 324,370,045 of CM053784.1, forward strand.
TTTCTCTAAGTTATCTTTAGCTTCATAAAAATTATTTCCATGAATAGTAAAATCATCCATATAAACTTCTACACAATCATTAACTAGATCAACAAACATACTTAATAATGCCCGTTGAAATGTTGCAGGGGCATTACATAACCAAAAAGGAAGAACATTGTATGAAAAGGTTCCCCATGGGCAAGTAAAGGTAGTTTTGTCATGATATTCTAGGGAAATGTTGATCTGGTTGTACCTACTAAATTCATCCAAGAAAGACCAGAATTGCTTTCCTACAAGATTATCCTAGACTTGATCAATAAAGGGTAATTGAAAATGATCTTTCTTAGTAGCCTTATTTAAAGCTTGATAATAAACACAAATATACCACATACCATTTTTATTTGGAATGAAAACCAAAGGAGATACCCACCTACTATTAAAAATTGGATAAATGAAACCAACATTCAAAAGTTTTTGGAGTTCCTCTTTGATAATATCACACATGGCAAGATTGAGTCAATGTTGCAGTTGTTGAACTATGCAAATTCCTTCTTCAATGTAAACGTGATGGGTACAAGTGTCAGGATGAATACCTCACATGTCTTGATTCTCCCATGCAAATGCTCCTTTATGTTCTTTAAGCATACTTATGAGATCCTCAACCTAAATTGGTGTTAACTATGGATTAATATTGAGGGTATGCCCAGGTAGGATTTCCATAGGTTCTAATGATGAAGGTTTGGATGATGTTTTTGGTTTTTCCAAAGAAAATAATGGGCTATACAAACACTAATGTCGAAATAGCTGATGTTTTGTGAGGAAGTGTTGAATATCATGAGAGGGGAAAACCATAGTTTCTAGGATATCATTAGACTTATACCTATTCTAAAGAAAGTTCACTAAGATGGCCTCATCAATTGTGTCTTTAGAATACTGTACTTGCTCAGTGGTAAGGATTGGAACATAATCATCTGAATCACTACCAACCCAAGTTGGATCCTCAGTGTCTAATAATGGTTGAGCAAGAGGATATAATGTCAACTTGTTTTTTTTCTCACCATTATAAATAATCATGTTACCTAACCAACAATTAATGTTGCCATTGGTTGCTACTAATCAAGGTCTTGCAAGGATGAGAGGATATCCCCTCAACTTAGCTTTGGGCTTAAGGATCATGAAATTGGTTGGATAATCCCAACTATCAATGGAAAGAATGACATCTTCTATAAACCCTTTTGGTCTAACTAGGGATCGATCAGCCATCTGAAGTACTGTAGGAGTGGGTTTGAGTCCCTCTAACGAAAATTTTATTTTTGTTTCATTTGTCATTACATTTATAGCAGCAGCTAAATCCATAAGTGTATTAGGAATAACAATTGAACTGATACTTACCTAGATAATAGGATAGCTAGGATCTGCATATTTTGGAATGTGTACATTTCCCAACATTAATTCTGCAAGTTGTCTGATAACTTGAACAATTTGTGGATCCTTCCTTTTTTGGCATCGGGTACATAATTCTCATATTATTTTTTTGTAGATTGGGACATCCTTAAGAACCTACAAAAGAGGATTTTGATATTAACATTGCATAATTTGTTTAAAATATCAAACTAAGAATGTGTTGGTTCTTTAGGCTCTGGCTTATGAATGAATCGATCGAGAAAGGGTGGTTCTTTTTTTGACTCTTCTTCAAGTTCATCTAGGACCTCTGTGATAGTAGGTCCTTTAAGAGCTTTCCCAGATTTGAGCTGTACACCATCCAACTCAACTGAGTTAATAGGATATGTGGGAAAATTAGTCACTTCACTATGATAGATTGGTTGATGAGGTTTACTATTGGCATTTGGATTTGGTTGACCTGGCATGGATGTGGGTTTAGGCTATTGTGGTGGATTCAAAGAAGATGGAGGGATGAGAGGAAGAAATTGTTGAGGTTGTTGATAGGGGCTTATTATTGGTGGTGGAGGAAAAGACTGTTGTGGAAGATAGGGTTGCGTATAAGGTTGTAAAGGTAGATACGATAATTGTGGAGGTGGATACAGAGGTTCTGGCCTCCATGTTTGATGCCATGGTTGTGTATTGGGTTGAAAACTCTGGGGCCATTACGGATAAGGTTGAGGTTGTTGATAACCTCCATACCATGATCCTTGGTAAGGCAATTGCTTAGGTGGTCTAGAAAAATATTCATTAGAGAACCCTCTAGGTAAAAACTAGTTTCATAGAACCATATAATAAATTGGTTCTTTGGTATAGTTGGGACTGAAAATTACATGGTCTATTTTCAATCACATTTTGAAAATTTTGAAGAATCAATGCCCTAAAGTGCTTTTTATGCATATGTAGCCAGTTTTTAGTTTTAAGCCTAGATGGTATTTGAGTGGCTTAACACTTTTCATTTGACATATACATGTGATCCAAAATTTTATTTTGCCATCCCGAATCATTCGGTGAAGTCCCATTTTGAGCTAGTGTCAAAATTTGCAATTCTGCCCAAGTGTCAAATAGCAACAGGGGACTTAGTTTGTATTTGAATATTTTTTACCCAAGAATGTTTCATGATCTGCCACTTTTGGGATTTTTAGTATGCATACTAGAGAACCTATGTTCCATGTTTCAAGTTTTTTTGAATCTGTTTGTCTAGGTTTCGAACCCCTCAAAGTTGGTCATTTACTGTTTTGTGCATTTGTGCAGTTGTTCACAATTCTAGGAAGCCCTATTCAACCAATGATATTTTTGACCAAGTTGACCCAAATGAAGAAATTATTTTTTCATTGTGTTCTAGGGGTCAGACACTTCATATTTTCCAATTTTGAGATCATGACAAATCCATTTGATCAATTTGCTATCATGCTTAAAAACCCAGTTTACATTGTTTTGCTATGGCTAAGGTATCTAGATTGATTTGTACCCCTGTTTGACACATTATACCTTTGATCCCATGGTTGGTAAGCCTAAATGGATTGTACCATTATTTTTTGTCCTAGAAATCCTTGAAGTATGCCAATTCTCAAGTCATGAAAAATCTATCTGCATACTTTCTTATGTTCGTTCGTTTACCAAAAATTACTTTTTGACACATTTCCCAATTTAAAATTTCCAACTGCCTATTTTCGAAGATTCGCAGAATTCATCTTGTTATTTTGCATAAGCCCTAATTATGGATTCTTATCCTGTGAATGGAAAAAGACTTATATCCTAATTTTCAGAACCCCAAGTGATCAATAATGCAGTTTATAATGCCAAACCCAAGCCCAACTTATATTTTGTAACACTATTTGCCTATAGGATAATTGAAGTATCGATGCTTGGCAATAAAAATCTTTTGACTGAGAATTCATCATGGGCTAAGAATTTGGAGTATGATAGACCAAGTAGGATTGAACATTCATGCCAATTTTTGTGGCCCAGTTACTCAACTGAATCAATTTTTAAAGCCAGTTGGTAGCCCTTCAGACACAAATTCATAATTTGCATATTTGATTAAAAGTGAGTTTTAAATAATGAATTGATGATTGAATTTGAATTTTTTCAGTCTGAGATGTCCAATGGGGTCAAGGGACAAATATGAGGATGCGAGTTGTTTGTAAGGCAAAAAATATTTCAACCGGACCCACTTTGGGGTTCGACTAGTTTCTTCATGCATGGATGATTGTGAATATTAAATATACATTATCATAATTCAAATTATGATAATGTATGATCAAATTTCTTAAATACAATGAAAGCATTTCTACTTTGATGACAACATGAAGGCTAATAAAAATTGAATTTTATACTATGGGAGCATTCAAGATAAGCCTCGATCATAAGTTGATTGCATATACAAAGCACATCAAAGGGGATGAAATATATAGATAGTTCTCACTTATTTTCCAAATGTGAGATATCAATAGTAGTTTCAATGAAAGTTTTCAATGATTTTTGAGTCCCAAAGATGCGAGTTTTCAATATCAAGCCAAAGCACTTTAGTATGGAAGTGGACAAGAACATATCCAACAAAATTGTGTAGATTAGAAATAATGATTAAATACATTATGGTTCTATGGTCCTAATAAAATACAAAAATATTAATCCTCATAGGATCAAAATCAACAAATAAAGTCAAAGCATTTTCAAGTAATCGGGAAGCATAGATTTAAAATTATTGATAGACCATCCACATCAAACATAAGGATATAGAACTAAAACTATTGTCAAACATTGAGAATTGGTGATGGCCTGAGGAATATGTGGTGAAGTATTCACATTTCGAATATACTGTTGTTGGGAAAGGAGTAGCAATGAAGAATTTTACAGGAGAAACATTTTGCACTATGTGAATCTTTCTAGTACTTCATCTCTTAGTAAGTGTCAGATTAAAAAAGGGGTAGAAAATGCACTTGAAAATGTTGGCACCAATGGTATTGAAGTCTATTAAGTTTGGTAAACCAACAATATTGAAATCTAAAGGATTAGACAATAGCTTTGATAAAAGTGGTGCAATGGTTGAAAATCTCAACCTTCAAATTGAGGCAGAGAACATGAGAACTTAGAAGCCCACATGAATAAATACCCAACATCAAAATCTCCATGATCAGTTCAGATTTCTATTCTAAAGTTTCTTGTAATGCAATATATGATGATAGAGAAACAGTGATAAGGAAATTCACATAGACAAATATTCTTAGGCTATCTTATCAAATTCCCTAGCACATCATTTGTGAATTTGAAAAACTATTATTCTTCAGTAGATTGGAATCATTTTGAAGAAATCTCTATCAGTTTTTTTCATCCACACAAAGAAATGTAAATACATTGAAGCGCCTTATTGGTTTTTTTTAGAAAACTATCAAGTCAAGGCTATGGGCAAGATCACTTGGAGAATGGAAATTTGGGTGCAGCTTTTCAAAATAATAGACTAGAGTTGAGTTATAGTTTATGTATTAGACAAAAACTTGCTGCACAATTTGCTTCAGAACCACAAAAAGAAGGAAAGCCACCAATTAAGAAAACATAGCAAAGGTCCACATGAAGGATCCCAAGGCAAAGAAGCCATTCACACTGAAATCCATTTGAAGAGCAGACAGTGATGTCAAGGAGAAAGGGTAGAGCCTCACATGTAAAGAATTAGTGCAAAATAGAAAAGCTCACATTGAAGAAGGGTCTCTTGACCCACTCAGCCACTAAATTTGAAGGCAGATGGAGGTTTTAGTGAAAAAAGAAAAAGTAGTAGGTGAAAGAAAAAAAGACTCCACATCTTAACAAAGTCCATGCCTGAAGCTCACACATTAAAGATAAATCCATGCCATGTAAAAAGAAAGGAGACAACATGATAGAATGAACATGCAAGCCATTAAAAACAAAGTCCATGCATAGGATTGAGGTAATGTTTAGTAGAGGGTTATTATAATCCCTTAGTCCCTCCCACATTGGGGATGTGAGGGTATTTTTTAAACTTTAAACACAAATCATTGCCAATACATTGTGTCTTAGAGAGAGAAGGCTTTTGGAAGCCACTTGGTGCAAGGTGGGGCTCATGGTCGGCCAGATGGACGTAGTTAGAGGAAAAATTTAGAATGGACATGCATATCAAAGAGGATAACATCAGATTGTAGGTCACCAAAAAAGTCAAAAAATCTAGTAGCTCACTACCTCGCTAGCCAAGAAATCCAAGCTTTTCTGGCTAGCGACATAGCAAATCACTAGAAAACCTCCAAAATCTAGCCAAGGTCAAATGAGCACGTGGGTCCTACTTTACATGTAGTCGGTGAACTAGGGAGTGAAAAGTAGTAGCTATACAGTATGTGCATCAACGAGATGATGGAATGACAATGATGTGGTGATGATGTGGAGCTCTGGACTAGTCACAAGGTGCCACGTGGCATGAGTCCCAAGGTAGACTATGATGTGGCAGTAGATATCTCACAATGTGCCAGATCGTGTTGACATGTGGTGCCCAATTGGAGGGTTCAACAACTATATAGGCTTGAGCGAATCATTTGATGACATGTAGTAGGATGGTCAAACTAAGTTTGACCTAGATGGAGAATGATGGAAAATTTTGAGAAAACATAAATTCTAATATTTTATTATTTTCTAAACATGTAGGTCATTTAAATAAAGTCTGAACTATTTATATAGTTAAAAATTTGGAAAAGTCTAAATTTTTGCACAATAATGCTATGAAAGCTATGAGCAGAGACTTGATTTTCAAATGGCCATAACTTGGGAGATTTTTATCTAAAATGGTCACTCCAATATACCATCAGGACTAGAACAAGCTGAATTTTCCATTTTTGAGGTCTTCTTGCACAGGTATTCACCAATTTGCACTATAAGGCAATTTGTAGAATTTGGGGCATCCTCAGCATAGTGGGAAAAATTCATCAAGGAGCATCATAATTGGTTAGAGGGCAGTTATGAAGACTAGTTGAAGCTAGAATGTGGAAAAAATGACTTTGAGAAGATTGTAATGCATTTTGGAGCCCTTTTAACTAATTTTTTGTTTAATTGTGATTTAAAATCTGGCATTAAAACTGGTTATTATTCCATCAAGTTTCTAAGATACACTATGCTTTTGACAACAAAAATGGTTAAGAATTTGATTCACCTATGGAGGAGAGAGATTAGAGAGAATCTTTTCATGGTAAAGAGAAGGAATTTCAAGTGGACACATGTCAGATGTAGAATAGATCTAGAAATTCTTTCTTCCTATATCATTCTCATTCTTTCTCATTGTACAAGTTCCAATTTTTGGAGAAGATTTGCTTATTACTATGATACTAGGTTTTGGTTCCAATCTTGATTTATTCCCAATACCGTGACACCATTCTTTAGCATAATTCTCTCATGTGAACAACATTAGGAAGGATAATACAAATAGTCTAGATTTGTTAGGTTTTTTCGTGTTTTCATTTAATGCATGTGAATGTATTGTTTCAAGAAAATTAATACAAATAACAACAAGTTGAGTTTCATCTTGAATCTTGTCTCCTTTATTAGTGATCTTCAATGTTTTATAATTTTTGAACAAAGAGCTTAGGTTAGTTGTAGTCCCTTAAGGCTCTATGTTATTTCATTGTTGCTTATAACTCAAGGGGTTATGTAAATGCTTTAGCAAAATCAACAGGGTTGCAAGTTTACTAATGGGGATATCATGTAAGAATGGGATTCAAATCAAACATGGATGGCAATTCATAAGGTGAATGGATAGATCAGATATCTAAATATATAAATAAGTATCAGATATCCATATGTATGCATTTGATTCATGGATTTGCCCAATGGATTAGGCACTAGTCAATTACAAGATCATTAAGTCTTACTATTGCAAATAAGAGGGTTTGTTGAATTCAATATTATTAATCAAATGATCTTTCCCTTTCATGTTGAAGAACCTAAAAGTGATGCCCTCACTCAGCTTGTGAATATCATAGAATTTGCATTTAGCTACTGTAAATCTATGTTATTACATGAGTATTAGGAGATATAAGGGCTTTTATCTGCTTTAATAGATTCAAAATTATGTTTTTGCACTTGTACCATAGTAGTTGAATCTGAGGTCCACCCACCCAGGTCTTGCAGAGCCTGAAGTGAAGAATCATCAAAGCCTTATAGTTGGCCTAGTGTCTGAATTGATATGTTAAAGATGGGAGTTAGCAGCCCCTAGATGTGTCATATTCTCATCAGGGTAGTTGGAAACTAGTAACATTTTCAAACACCAAAAAAATGGTGACTCTACTATGGAATTGTATTGAATTTGAATGAAAGATAAACCTTGAGAATTTAAAAGGAGATTAAATACAATAGGATAAGTGTGTGAAAAGATTGCAGTAGTAAATTAATTGATTTGTTTTCCAATTTTCTTAAATTTCATGCACCCCAATAATTTTTTATCCCTTTACAGTAGTATGTTGCGATACTTGGATTTAAATTGTATTTTATGAATACTATAAGTCCATATTCAATTAGTTCACTCTTTGCAAGTGTTGTTATAAAGTTTTAGATTCAAAGGATGGATCACTAGATTCTTTGGAATTAGATCAATAATAATTTTTGTTTCAAAATATTTTCTCACAATTGTGATTGGCAACTCTATCTCTACAATGAGTGGCATTTAATTGTATGTGTATTTTTTTGAGGGCTTTTAGCACATTGTTGGATAGATTTTAATTTTTTGTTGAAGTTTTTGTTTGAAAAGAGAAGTGTAGTTTTGATCTAATGGTGTGGAGAGAGTTATGTTTCAGCTCTGTATAGAGGTTTCAATTTCAAGATAAATCTAAAGAGGGTTTCTTCTATCTGTTGTTATTTCAAATCAGTTTGTAGTTCTGTTCAAATCTAATGCAATTCATGTCCCACTTAATGTGAGTGGCAACTCAAAGTTAATCGCTGTACTAGTGTAGTATTATACATGAATTGTGATTAGTTGATGTAGGAGAAGAATAGATCTAAAGAGGTTGGAACATTTAAATTGTTGCAAGATTTGTGATGCATTGATTCAAAAGGTTTAGTAAGGATTTGATAAGACTTTGAGTCTACTATTGTAAATGGTAGGCAAAGAACTTTCAGCCATCCAGGTCTTGAGGTATTCTCATTTCATGAGAATTGGTTGTGAAAAGGGTATTCTCCATCAAGTGAGTTTCAACACTAATAGGAGGAGAATAGTTTAAAAGGTTTTATATGCTTCATTGGATTAGGTTTCAGTAATTAATGTTTTTAAGTTGTGAAGTGTGTTTGAAGAGTGTTTATTTGGTAGAAGGGTATAGATCTACTGCAAATTACAAATCAGAATCTATTATGGGTGAATGAGTTTCATATTTTTGAAGAATGTCAAGTTTCATTTCATCTAGTATGCAACCGATCAGTGAAATTTTTGGATCCATCTCTACCAAGCAATATATGCCATTATGCTTTAATGGCATTCATGGTTTCTTGAATGTCATTCCTAATGATGTTAGAAATAAATTGCCTAAGTTCAGAGGGAACCATCTTGTTTTCGCTAGTCATCATGTGGAGTTGTTTACTAATTTGATGGGTGACTATGAGATTGCTCATGAGGATGTACACATGAAACTATTTTCTACCAGCATGATCTATTTCATCTTGGGGTGAGTTATATTCCACTTTCGTGGAGAAATTTGGAGAAAGAATTAGCATATCTGATTCTTATGATAAGTTCTTGAAGATTCATGTTGAGAGTGATGAACTTGTCCCTCAATTTAACATTAGATTTGCAAGAATTTTAAATGAAATCCCTGAGAGTTATAGAACCAATGATCAAATATGTTAGGTCGTTTACTTTGATGCATTTGACAAGAAAATGAATTATCTACTAAAGGATAAAGAACCATAGACATTAAATCACACTTTTGTGACTGCTAGGGATATTAAAAATAATTTGAAATACAGATTGACTAGAGGTCACTTTTCTATGTATGATTGCCAGTATGATGGTTACGAAAGAAAGGATGAACATAGTATTGATGCTTCAATTTCTACTTAGAATGTCAACACCCCTACTCTAGGTCTTAATCAAATTGAGAATTTAAATTAGAATGTGTGTATAAGGAAGGTTAGCTTGGTTGCAAATGAAGACACATGTTTTTGATGCTACGGTAGTAGGATGTATCTTAGACTTTGATAAGCTTCAGCATTGTATGGATTTTATGAACCAAGGGTTACTTATAGCAATAAGTTCTTCTCATGATAATTATGTGTAGGATGATCTAACTGACATTTCAAAATTTGAGGTTGTTGCACCTAAATCTTAGTCTTATGCAAGTGAGGAGGCTAAAAGTTATCTCTCTAATCATGAGTTTGATGTTGTTGATCCAACATGCCATGGAGAGATAACACATGATGAAGAATATAAGTCACATTCATCTCAGTTTCAGTCAAAAGAATAAAGTGCATATATTTCTAATGTTTTAGTAGTAGATGGTAATATGGATTCACATGATCAGTTAGATATGTAAGAAATGATTTATCTTATTCATAAATTACATCATGTTGAAAGTGTTATTAGATCTAAATTTGAAAGATAGTCATCTCAATGTGAGTATGAAGAAGCTGAAAGTCATGTTTCAAGTGATGATAATAAAGTTTTTGATCCAATCTATTATCAAGAGGTGTCATATGAAGCTGATGATGAGAATTGTTACTTGATTCAAGGAGAGGACAATCATAGTGTATGTTCATCTTCATGTGAATCAGACGCAAGTTGGGAAAAAGAAAGTAATGACATAAGTGAGTAATCTTATGAGAGTAAACATATGAATTCTTCTCTTAAATTTGAAAGTGAATTTCCAGTTCAGAGTTATGTAAGTTAGCTTGAGGTTGAAGCTTGTGAAGAAAATTTGTCTACACAATATGAAGATAAAAGGATTGTTTATAAGGATGGATTGACCAGTTGTGTGGATAAATGTCCTAAGGGTGCATTCATGATCCCAAGATCAATCATTGGCACCTATTGGTAAGATAAATAATGATAGGTTTGCAAGACATTTGAATCACCTTAAAGGAGACAATGAAAGCAATTTTGATTCATATTCTACATGCTTCATTGATAGAGTTAATGATATGTCTTCAAATGATGATTTTGATTCTTCTTCTTCACATGATGAAAGTGTACTTGACAGTGGTGTAAGAAGTGGTTTTAAAATGTACACTAACATTTTGTATGATGAAGATAATAATGATGATCAGCTTATGTTTTGTGAAGATGTTTAATAAGGATCACTACATGGAGTTATTAACCCACTATTTGAGGAGAATTACAAGCTTTCAAATTTAGTTGAGCTAGATATAAATGATGATGAATTATCATACTATTGCAAGAGGTCAGATGTATCTTCTTTTAGATGTGATAGTGAATGTACTAGTTAGCATTTCCATTGTGATTATGAGGATAAGGTGTTTGATGAGATTGTTATTGAAAATCAATGTGCACCTTGTAAAGATTTTTATGATGAACTTTCTAATGTGAAGACTAATCTATTTACTGATTGTGAAGAACCATTTGAAGATTATGAATTAGCTTCAAATTCTAACATTGATGATATATGTGAGTTTGAATACCATCTAGTTATGCAAAAGGATATACAATTTGAAGGTATTTATGATCCGTTTCCTCAAGTTGAGTATGATGCCTTCACATTTGAGACTGATAGCATGCATGAATCATTTGTTAGAGAAGGTCTTTAGTTTTAGTTTGATATTTTTAAGCATGCTAATCAGTACATTCATAATGAGCAAGTAGTTGAGAATGAAGCAAGTTTCTATATGCATTATGGAAGTAAGGATGTAGATTCAGTTTTGCTAAGTGGTGAGTTTTGAGATGCTAATTTGATTAGTCAGACTAAAATGAATGACATTTCTAGCATACCTCATACAGATTTAGATGAAAATAAGTTTTACGATAGAGGTAAACAATCTTGTTGAAGTTTGGTGGCCCAGGGTCATCATTTGTATATAGTAGGAGTAGTTGTTTCATGTTTTCAATAAAGCTATACAAGAGGAGTTTTTGAAGTTCAAGTGTGTGGTCCACTTCTACTAGAGATCTAAATCCTTTCCATGCACACAAGGGATAGGCATCCCCAGACATATCCACTATTGGGACTGAAAATTGCATGGTCCATTTTTAGTTACATTTTGAAAATTTTGAAGAATCAATGCCCTAAAGTGCCTTTTTGCATATGTAGCCAGTTGTTAGTTTGAGGCCTAGATGGTGTTTGAGTGGCTTAAAACCTTTCATTTGACATATGCATGTGATCAAAAATTTTATTTTTCCATCCCGAATCATTCGGTGAAGTCCCATTTTGAGCTAGTGTCAAAATTTGCAATTCTACCTAGTGTCAAATAGTGACAGGAGGCCTAGTTTGTCTTTGAATATTTTTTACCTAAGAATGTGTCATGACCCACCACTTTGGGGATATTTATTATGCATACCAAAGAACCCATGATCCAAGTTTCAAGTCCTTTTGAATCTGTTTGACTAGGTTTTGAACCCCTCAAAGTTGGTGATTTATTATCTTATGCATTTGTGTAGTTGTTCACAATTCAAGGAAGCCCTATTCAACCAATGATATCTTTGAACCAGTTGACCCAAATGAAGAAATTATTTTTTTATTGTGTTCCAAGGGTTAGACAATTCATATGTTCCAATTTTGAGGTCATGATGAATCCATTTGATCAATTTGCTAACATGATTAAAAACCTAGTTTACATTGTTTTCTTACAGCTAACATATCTATAATTTGTACCCCTATTCGAAACATTATAACTTTGATCTCATGATTGGTAAGCCTAAATGGATTGTACAATTACGTTTTATCCTAGAAATTCTTGAAGTATGCCAATTCTCAAGTCATGAAAAATCCATCTGCATACCTTCTTATGTTCATCCGTTTACCAAAAATTACTTTTTGACACATTTCTTAGTTAAAAATTTTCAAGTGCCTGTTTTTGGAAATTCAACAAATTCGTCCTATTATTTTTCATAAGCCCTAATTATGGATTCTTAACCTTTGAATGTAAAAGAACTTATATCCTAGTTTTTAGAACCCCAAGTGATCAATAACCCAATTTATAATGCCAAACTTGAGCCCAACTTATGTATTTTAACACTGTTTGCCTATAGGATAATTGAAGTATTAATGTTTGGTAATTAAAATATTTTGACTGAGAATTCATCATGTGTTGAGAATTCTTAGTATGATAGAGCAGGTAGGATTGAAAATTCATGCTGATTTTCGTGGCCCGGTTACTTGATTGAATCAGTTTCTAAAGCCAATTGGCAGGCCTTCAAACACAAATTAACAATTTGCAGATTTTATTAAATGTGAGTTTTAAATAATTAATTGATGATTCAATTTGAATACTGTCAATTTGAGATGCCCAATGGGTTCAAGGGACGAATATGAGGATGGCAGTTGTTTGTAAGGCAAAAAAAATTTACCCAGACCCACTTTGGGGTCCGACTAGTTTCTTCATGCATGGATGATTGTGAATATTAAATAAACATTATCATAATTCAAATTATGATAATGCATGATCAAAGTTCTTAAATACAATGAAAGCATTTCTACTTGATGACAACATGAAGGCTAATAAAAATTGAATTTTATATTATGGGAGCATTCAAAATAAGCCTTGATCATAAGTTGATTGCATATGCAAAGCACATCAAAGGGGATGAAATATATAGATAGTTCTCACTTATTTACCAAACGCGAGATATCAATACCAGTTTCAATGAAAGTTTTCAATGAGTTTTGAGTCCCAAAGATGTGAGTTTTCAATATCAAGCCAAAGCACTTTAGTATGGACGTGGACAAGAACATATCCAACAAAATTGTGCAGATTTGAAATAGTGATTAAATCCATTATGGTTCTATGGTCCTAATAAAATGTAGAATTATTAATCCTCACAGGATCAAAATCAACAAATAGAGAAAAAGAATTTTCAAGTAATCAGGAAGCATAGATTTAAAATTATTGATAGAACATCTACATCAAACATAAGGATATAGAAGTAAAACTATTATCCAACATTGAGAACCAGTGATGGCCTAAGGAATATGTGGTAAAGTATTCACATTTCAAATATACTATTGCTGGGAAAGGAGTAGCAGTGAAGAATTTTACAACATAAACATTTTGCATTGTGTGAATATTTCCAATACTTCATCTCTTAGTAAGTGTTAGATTAAAAAAGGGGTAGAAAATGCACTTGAAAATGTTGGCACCAATGGTATTGAAGGTTTGCTCTCTATTAAGTCTGCTAAACCAACAATCTTGAAATCTGAAGGATTAGACAATAGCTTTGATAAAAGTGGTGCAATGGTTGAAAATCTCAACCTTCAAATCGAGGTAGAGAACACGAAAATTTAGAAGCCCACATGAAGAAATAGCCAACATCAAAGTCTCCATGATCAGTTCAGATTTCTATTATAAAGTTTCTTTTAATGGAATATATGATGACAAAGCAAGAATGAAAAGAAAATTTGGTCATGTAGACAAATATTCTTAGGCTATCTTCTCAAATTCCCCAACACATCCTTTGTGAATTTAAAAAACTATTATTCTTGAGCAAATTGGAATCATTTTGAAGAAATCTCTACCGATTGTTTTCATCCACACAAATAAATGTAAATACATTGAAGCCCCTTATTGGTGTTTTTCAAAAAACTATCAAGTCAAGGCTATGGGCAAGATCACATGGAGAATGGAAATTTGGCTACAACTTTTGAAAATAATAGACCAGAGCCAAGTTATAGTTTATGTATTAGACAAAAAACTTGCTACACAATTTTCTTTAGAACGACAAAAAGAAGGAAAGCTGCCAATTAAGAAAACATAGCAAAGGTCCATGTGAAGGATCCCAAGGCAAAGAAGCCATTCACACATAAAACCATTTGAAGAGTAGACAGAGACGTCGAGGAGAAAGGGCAGTGCCTCACATCTAAACAATTAGTACAAAATAGAAAAGCTCACATTGAAGAAATGTCTCTTGACCCTCTCAACTGCTTAATTTGAAGGCAGATGGAGGCGGCAGTGATAAAACAAAAGGCCATAGGTCAAAAAAAAAGAAGAGCCCACATCTAAACAAATTCCATGTGTGAAGCTCACATAGTAAAGATAAATCAATGCCACATAAAAAGAAAGGAGATGGCATGATAGAATGAACACACAATCCACTAAAAATAAATTCCATGCATAGGATGGAGGTAATGTTTAGTGGAGGGTTCTTGTAATCGCTTAGTCCCACATTGGGGATGTGAGGGTGTTTTCTAAACTTTAAATACAAATCATTGCTAATACATTGTGTCTCAAAGAAAGAAGGCTTTTGGAAGCTGCTTGATGCAATGTGGGGCCCGCAATTAGCCAGATAGACGTAGTCAAAGGAAAAAATTTGAATAGAGACACATATCAAAGAGGATGATGTTAGTAATGTAGGTTGCCAGAAAAGTCAAAAAATTTGGTAGCTCACTACATCGCTAGCTGGGAAATCAAAGGTTTTTTGACTAGCGACATAGCGAAGCACCAAAAAACCTTCAAAATTTGGCCAAGGTCAAATGAGCACATGGGTCCCACTTCCAATGTAGTCAATGAACCAGGGAGTGAAAAGTAGTAGCTGTATAGCATGTGCATCAATGAGATGATGGAATGGCAATGATGTGGTGATGATGTGGAGATCTAGACCATTCACAAGGTGCCACGTGGCATGAATCTGAAGGCAAACTTTGATGTGGCAAAAGATATCTCATGATGCACCAGATCATGTCATGTGTTAGATTTGAGGGTTCTCGCTATATCGACAAAAGAAAGTTGCAAGGAAGATAACATGGTGACATAGAGAATCACAATAGGAAGATGACACCTGGCACTGACATGGTGGCAAGGTGGAAAAATCTCATGCTAACACGTGGCACCCAATTGGAGGGTTCAACAACTGTATAAGCTTGAGCTAATCACTTGATGACTTGTAGGTCATTTAAATAAACTCTAAACTATTCATATAGTTAAAACTTTCGAAAGTCTAATTTTTGCACAACAATGCTATGAAATCTATGAACAGAGACATGATTTTCAAACAGCCATAATTGGGGTGATTTTTATTGAAAATGGTCACTCTAATATACCACCAAAAGTGGAACGAGTTGAATTTTCCATTTCTAAGGTTGGTTCTTGCATAGATATTTACTAGTTTGTGTTATAAGACAATTTGTAAAATTTGGGGCATTCTCAACATAGTAGGCAAAATTCTTCAAGGAGTATTAGAATTGATTAGAGGATAGTTATGAAGACTAGTTGAAGCCAAAATGTGGAAAAAATGACTTTGAGAATATTGTATTGCATTTTGGAGGCCTTTTAACTAATTTTTGGCTTAACCGTGATTTAAAATGTGGCATTAAAAGCAGTTATTATTCCATCAAGTTTTTGAGATACGTTATGCTTTTTATAGCCAAAATGGTTAAGGATTTGATTCACCTATGGAAGAGAGAGATTAAAGAGAGTCTTTTCATGGTAAAGAGAGGGAATTTCAAGTGCACACATGTCAGATGGAGAGTAGATTTAGGAATTCTTTCTTCCTATATCATTCTCATTCTTTCTCATTCTACAGGTTCCAATTTTTTGAGAAAATTTGATCATTATTGTGATACCAGGTTTTGGTTTCAGTCTTGATGTATTCTCAATACTGTGACACCATTCTTTATTATAATTCTCTCATGTGAACAACATTAGGAAGGATAATATAGATATTCTAGATCTATTAGGTTTTTCTGTGTTTTCATTTCATGCATATGAATGTATTGTTTCAAGAAAATTAATACAAAGAATAGCAAGTTGAGTTTCATCTTGAATCTTGTCTCCTTTATCAGTGATCTTCAAAGTTTTATAATCTTTGAACAAAGATCTTATGTTGTAGTTGCAGTCCCTTAAGGGTGTATGTTATTTCATTGTTGCTTATAACTCAAGAGGTTATGTAAATGCTTCAGGGAAATCAATAGGGTTGCAAGTTTATTGATGGGGATATCATGTAAGAATGGGATTCAAATTGAACATGGATGAACATAGATTGGATATCTAAATATATAAATAAATATCAGATATCCATATGTATGCTTTGATTCATGGATTTATCCAATGGATTAGGCACTGGTCAGTTACAGGATCATTAAGTCTTATTGCTGCATATCTGAGGATTTGTTGAATTCAACATTATTAATCAAATGATATTTCCCTTTCATGTTGAAGAACCTAAATGTGATTCCCTCACTCAGCTTGTGAATATCATAGAATTTGCATTTAGCTACTATAAATCTATGTTATTACATGAGTATTAGGAAATATAAGGGCTTTTATTTGCTTTAATAGATTTAGGAGTATGTTTTTGCACAGGTACTATATTAGTTGAATCTTAGGTCCACCCACCTAGGTCTTGCAGAGCCTAAAGTGAAGAAGGGTCAAAGCCTTATAGTTGGCCTGGTATCTGAATTGATATGTTAAAGATGGGAGTTAGTTGTGCCTAGATGTGTCATATTCTCATCGAGGTAATTGGAAACTAGTAACATTTTCAAACACCAACAGGTATATTCCATACGAATCATCCCTTTAGGAAGAGGTCATAGTGTTGAAGTCTTATTAGCTTCCTCAAGTGATGCTACATGAGTTTGATTATAAGGGCAATCTTCCTGTCCATTGTTCTTATGAAACGTTGGACAATATACTACCAAGGCCTTTCTAGCTTCCTCATGTTTCCTGTGAGAATACAATGTGTCAATTTTTTTACCCATATGATTTAATATGTTAGTTTTAAGACCTTCAAGTAAATTTCCAATTTCACATTTAGAAATACCTGATGTATTACCCATAGTGGAAAATTTACTTGAATTCTTGCAAATAGATCGATGAAACTATGAATAGTTCACACATATCTCACAAATATATTCAATGGACATTTTAGAAATATCACATTTTCCAATCAAATTTAAGGCATCCATGGTTTCATCATGAATCCCTCTTAAGAAATGCATCTTGATGGTTTCTGAAGTTAAATCAGGATGTTGTGAGCATTCTAAACTAAAGGCAAATTGTTCGAATAAATCTTCAACTGACTCTTCTTCTCATTGATTCATGTGAAGGAATTCATCACATACTTCCTTTTTCTTATAGTACTCCTAATATTTGGATAGAAAAGTATCTTTCATTTGGTTCCATGTTCTAATGTCCCCAAGACTCATAAACCATCATAATGCAACATCCTTCAAATTAATTGGAAATAGCTTTAGTTTTTGTGCATCACTCTTTGATAATCATAGCTATTACAAAGGACATCAAATTCAAATAGGAAGATATCCAGATCTTCATAGGTTGACCCTCTAAATATGGGAAGTGCAAAGTGAGGAATTTTCTTCATAGGGATATCATCCATAGGAGATTGAATACAGAACCCAAAGGTCATATTGTGTTGAACAATTTAATTCCTATTGTTTCCAGCATCATTTCCTCCTACATTGTTGTTTTCAACATTGTCAACCATGATTTATTCCAAAACTTTGGTTTCCCAAGGTGTAAAATATGTTTGAAAGGGTTATTCTTGAGGTTCTAGAGGCTTACTACACCTAATTTCATATGACTTTGCAAACTATTCAACAATTTCAGAGGGTGTAGTAGGAGAGGTGATTTGAGAAGATGGCTAGATCTTAACTTCATCACTTGATTTGATTTCAATAGTTGATGGATTTTTCCTTTTTTGTGGTTTTTGATTCTTTGATCTACATATGGATTCCTTCTTAATAAATCTACCATGACTATCTCTAAGCCTATTCATGTACCTAAATGATCTACTATAGTAGAAACTAAAGGTACTATCCTAAGCAAGGTCAACAATTGCTCAAGATTTTTCAAGGGCTTACTATTTCTATCTTGATTTGTTATAGTTTCACACCTTTAATATCTCTCCTCGGCAATAGTGCCAAAAAAGTTGGGTAAAACTAAGGTTCAACTTGATGGTATATGATTGAATCAACAATACCTTAAAAATGTCAATCCGAGATTCATAAACTTGTGAAAGATATAATGGCTATTTGCACAAGGGGTGAAGATATTAAATCAAGAGGTTTATGAATGCAATTAGTGCTTTCTAATAAAGTGAATTGTGGAAATTACCTCACATCTTACTTCTACAAATGGTTTCTAATCTAAAGTTCACACTTAAACAATTGAACACAATATCTTATTAACACGCCTCTAAAAAATTAAACACAAATACTATTAACACTCCTCTAATTAATTATAATATCTTTACAAATGCTATCAAAATTTTTTGTCTAATTAAAATGTTGGTTTGATCTTACTTGGATTATGACAGGAGGTTTAGTGGTGGTAGGAGGTTGTTTAGAACATATTGGTTCTAGTATATAGTGTGATAGGAAGTATGATAATAGTGGCAGGGAGTATGATTAGTGTGATAGGAAGTATGATAAATAGAAATAGGAAGTGGTTTAGTAAATAAATGGATATTCAAGCAATAGCAAAACAATGATATATAATAAGCAAAACGGATACAAATGCTTCAACCAACTACTTCATTGGATAATTAAATCCTCGATTAACAATAATAGGCATTATATAGATTAACAAACATACATCCAATAAACTCAGATAATTAAGAAATATGTAACTATACACATTCAATTTAATCTATAGAAAGATGCATTCAAGGTGTAAAATATGTTTTAGAGGGTTGTTCTTGAGGTTCTGGAGGCTTACTACACCTAATTTCATATTACTTTGCAAACTATTCAACAATTTCAGAGGGTGTAGTAGGAGAGGTGAATTGAGAAGATGGCTAGATTTTAACTTCATCACTTGGTTTGATTTCAATAGTTGATGGATTTTTCTCTTTTTGTGGTTTTTGATTCTTTGAGCTACCTATGGATTCCTTCTTAACAAATCTATCATGACTATCTCTAAGCCTATTCATGCACCTAAATGATCTACTATAGTAGAAACCAAAGGTACTATCCTAAGCAAGGTCAAAAATTTCTCAAGATTTCTCAAGGGCTCACTATTCCTATCTTGACTTATTATAGTTTCACACCTATAATATCTCTCCTCGACAATAGTGCCAAAAAAGTGGGGTAAAACTGAGGTTCAGCTTGATGGTATATGATTGAATCAACAATACCTTAAAAATGTCAATCCAAGATTCATAAACTTGTGAGAGATATAACAACTATTTGGACAAGGAGTGAAGATAATAAATCAAGAGGTTTATGAATGAAATTAGTGCTTTTCAATAAAGTGAATTGTCGAAATTACCACACATCTTACTTCTACAAATGGTTTCTAATCTAAAGTTCACACTTAAACAATTGAACACAATATCTTATTAACACGCCTCTAAACAATTAATCACAAATACTATTAACACTCCTCTAATTAATCATAATGTCTTTACGAATGCTATCACAAAGTTTTTTCTGACTAAAATGTTGATCTGATCTTACTTGGATTGTGATGGGAGGTTTAGTGGTGGTAGGAGGTTGTTTACAACAAACTGGTTCTAGTATACAGTGTGGTAGGAAGTATGATATAATAGTGGTAGGGAGTATGATTAGTGTGACAGGAAGTATGATAAATAGAAATAAGAAGTGGTTTAGTAAATGAATGGAGATTTAAGTAGTAACAAAACAATGATATATAATAAACAAAACAAATAAAAATTCTTCAACCAACTACTTCATTGGATAATTAAATCCTCGATTTATAATAATAGGCATTATATAGATTAAGAAACATACATCCAATGAACTCAGATAATTGAGAAATATGTAAGTATACACATTCAATTTAATCTATAGAAAGATGCATTAAAAGTGCAAAATATGTTTTAAAGGGTTGTTCCTGAGGTTTTGGAGGCTTACTACACCTAATTTTATATGACTTTGCAAACTATTCAACAATTTTAGAGGGTGTAGTAGGAGAGGCGAATTGAGAAGATGGCTAGATTTTAACTTCATCGCTTGGTTTGATTTCAATAGTTGATGGATTTTTTTCTTTTTGTGGTTTTTGATTCTTTGAGCTACCTATGGATTCCTTATTAACAAATCTACCATGACCATCTCTAAGACTATTCATGTACCTAAATGATCTACTACAGTAGAAACCATAGGTACTATCCTAAGCAAGGTCGACAATTGCTCAAGATTTCTCAAGGGCTCACTATTCCTCTCTTGAATTATTATAGTTTCAAACCTTTAATATCTCTCCTTGGAAATAGTGCCAAAAAAGTTTGGTAAAACTAAGGTTTAGCTTGATGGTATATGATTGAATCAACAATACCTTAAAAATGTGAATTCAAGATTCATAAACTTGTGAGAGATATAACAGCTATTTACAAAATGGGTGAAGATAATAAATCAAGAGCTTTATGAATGCAATTACTGCTTGCTAATAAATTGAATTGTGAAAATTATTGCACATCTTACTTCTACAAATGGTTTCTAATCTAAAGTTCACACTTAAACAATTGAACACAATATCTTATTAACACACCTCTAAACAATTAATCAAAAATACTATTAACAGTCCTCTAATTAATCATAATGTCTTTATGAATGCTATCACAAAGTTTTGTCTGATTAAAATGTTGGTTTGATCTTACTTGGATTGCGACAAGAGGTTTAGTGGTGGTAGGAGGTTGTTTATCACAAACTGGTTCTAGTATAGAGTGTGATAGGAAGTATGATAACAGTAGCAGGAGTATGATTAGTGTGACAAGAAGTATGATAAATAGAAATAGGAAATGGTTTATTAAATGAATTGAGATTTAAGTAGTAGAAAAATAATGATATAATAAGAGAAATAGATACAAATGCTCTAACCAACTATGTCATTGGATAATTAAATCCTCGATTAACAATAACAGGCAGTATATATATTAACAAACATACATCCAATGAACTCAAATAATTTAGAAATATGTAAATATACACATTCAATTTAATCGATAGAAAGATGCATAAAATAAATCAATGTTGAATACTAACAAAATAAACTAAAGTGATCTCACTAAGTTTCCTGAGAGGGGGCCCTCCTTTGGTTCACAGGGTGAGATGTCTAAAACCAATTGCTACAGAAGCTTCATGTTCTTAATATCATAGGTTTTCCAAGATAATATAAAGAGAGTATTTTTCATATATCATATCATATGTCTTGCAATTAATATTCACTTATATAGACTTAATATGTTTTAATTGAATCAATAACTAAGCTACAATGACTGACAACCTATTCCCTAAATGTAGATGATAATTTGTTTTGGCTGTTGGGCATATAATTGTTTATAAAATGATCTTGGCCCAAAATAACATATGGCTAGAGACTGGTCTATTTTAAACATTCAAACTATTTACTAAAAATAACATAGTAGAACTATAACTTTCAAAACTATTCCTCCAATCAAACAGTTGGTTCCACACTTATGCATCCTTAGTTTCCTTAGCTCCTATAGTAGCATTAGTCATAGTATATCATTTTCATAAAATTAATAACTTTCTAGGAACTATTATTCCCTCTTTAAAGAAGTACTAAATATTCTAATTTCCTATCAATAGTTTAGCAAAAATTGAATTTTATACCAAAGAAGTAGGAAATGTATGAGTTAAAAGGTTAACAAAATTAGTGCACTATCAGGACTCATCATCTCCCCCCAACTGAGTGATTTGTGTGTCCTCATGCATACAAAGTATACAAACCATGTGGAATGTTGCTGTCAAGGTGCTCCATGGACTCATTTGGGAAAACAATTGGACTGTTAATGTTATCCTATAGTGTGATCTTGGATCTGAATTGTTGTAGCTCCTGTTGAAGTTGCATAAAAGTATGTAGGAATTCATTGATAGTAACCATAAGAATGCCTATTATTGTCATTTTTAGTGGAATAGGTTTAAGAAGAAGACCAAAAGTACCCAAAAGGTCCTATGAAGGCATTTCAAAGACAATCAAAGATTATGATGTCATGGTCTTATTAGGTTTTGGGCAACAAGAACTCTTTGTATTTCCTATAGAATCTCCCATAAGAGTTTCTTCCTAAGGTGTTTCAACAGTGTCTTCAAAATTTTACTTTAAATGATCTTCATCCTATCGACAAGCCCTCTCGGCAGTATTTTCCAATGTATCATTTTCCTACAAAATATTAGATTCAAGTTTATCTCCTACATCCAATGTTTGTTGATCCCTATCTTCTTGATCAAGGTTATTCTTCAGAGATTCAACATCTTTATCAAGGCTTGTTTCTTCTATAGATGGAAATTCAAGTTCCTAATTAGAATTTAAAGTTTGGCCTTCAAGGGTTTCTCCCTCCTCATTCACTTCTAGATTTTTCAATTCATCTAGAGGATCACACTTTTCTACATTAGTATCACCTTCATTACAATTCTCTTCTTTATTAGTAGAGTTTAGTGAACTTTCTATGATTGGTGCCTTCCTCTATTTCTTCATATTTGTATTTTGACAATGATATTCTCTACCCACTTTTTCCTTCTATTTTTTATTAGAGGTATTGGTCAAAATCTCAACTTTGGCATTTGTAGTAGCTTGAGCAACATTGGCTAGGTTTTCTAAATGGATAGTAGACCATGGTGGATTATGGCATACTAAAAAGGGGCTAGGTGTTTTTGTACTAGATGAAGTGCATAGGCCTTTTTTGGGTGTTTGCAAGGGTTCATCAATAGGGATTTTCTCTAGGTGAAGGCTTGGAGAGGGTTGTTGCTCAATCATAGTTTCAATTTCTTTTTGTTGGGGTTGAAGAGCATTATATGTAGGATGAACAAATGCATCCCATGCTATGGGGGTTTCTTGGAGATGAAGACCATGTATGACTAGTAGCTGAATCAAAACATGATGTGCTAGGGAATTTTCATGACTTTCCCTAAATAAGTGCAAGCTCTCTTTCAGGAATAATACAGATAACAGGGAAGATTAACAAGTTGTCCTAACCTCAAATGAAGCATGACTTGTAAATGATGTGCATGAACAAAATTGAAGCAACCCTCATAGGTAATATACTAATCTATAAATTGGGTTACCAAATCCCATGGCAAATGAAGGGTTTTACGTCAAGCTCCGTGTCCCTTAACAACCTCCATAGACTCGTTGTGATGCAAAAAATTAGTTCTGTTAGTTTTTAATTTTGTAACTTTCATACTAGTAGTGAAAAAATATAATTCACCAATTTGGGGGAGATTAGTTACAACAACCACTATCTACACCATCACAGGAAAGGTAACACCCTGTATTATCACAGAGTCCTGAACGAAGGCATGGGGAAATTCTTCAGCAATGGCAAGGTCACAACCTTGTAGCTAAAATAAGAATTGATGCCATCCCGCATGATGAAAAATCTTGTAAGCTTCATTATTTTCCAATAACTTATCAAACCTCCTGTCACCTCCATTAAAGATGAGTATGGAAGGGAAATTGATATTATGACGGGAAGAGAAGGGTGATAGGAACAAGGAAGCCTCCTATCATAGTCAAAGATTTATTCATTTATTTATTTATGTACATACAACACAAGACCATTGAGAAATTGGTTTTCAATCAAGTGTCTCCTAGAAGTTTCCATGAACCAGTTTTCACTACCAAATCATCTGACAACTACAGATCGCTAGATTACCCAGTTTTCAACCTATAGTTGGCCAACAATGCCAGAGGCTGGTCTTCATTGTTGGATTTTTTTTTTTTTTTTAAATATATATATATATATTATCAATGTTGAAGGAGACCAAAAGGAACCATGGTGAATTCCTTAACAATCTCCAAAAAGAAAGCTTCCTTTGAGAGAGGCTTCTTATATAGCTTCAATTGATGACCATTAACGAGGAGCTTTCTATGTTCAGAGTCCATAGTGTAGAGCTAAATTGCACCATTTTCATAGACATGTTCAATTTCATAAGATCCAAGCCATCTTGTATGAAATTTCCCTTTAAAATCCTACAATTGGGAGTCGTACAAAAGTGCCCAATTGCCAAGCTGAAAAGAATGCTGACGAATGTGTTTGTCATGCCACAATGCTCATTGATTTTGAACAAGTTTAGTATGAAGAAGTGCTTCTTGATGTAACTCATCAAGGGACTAGAGTTGTGTTAGAAATTCCTTTTGAGCATTAGAGAGACTCAATCTGAGTTGAAGGGTAGTTTGAAGAGTCTTAATCTTGAACTCAATAGGAAGTACAACCTTCTTACCATAAACCAATTCATAAGGGGTCAGACCAGTGGTGGTCTTCCACATAGTATGATGGGCCCACATAGATTCAGGAAGTCATGTGCCTTAATCACACTTATGAAGTACAATGGTTTTAGTAAGAATATTTTCTAGTTCTCAATTAGTTACCTTGACTTGTCCATTAGGCTAGGGGTGATTAGGTGACCATTTTTTTGTGGCGAATCTCATATTCTTTAATTAATGTAGCAATTAGGTCTAAAGTGAACTGAGGTCCTTAATTAGTAGTGATCTCATGTGAAACATCAAAGTGAGTGAAGATCTTGAAATATAAGAATTCAACAACTTTCGTATCTCGAGCATGCTTAATTGCAACCACCTCAACTCACTTTGTGACATAATCTATACAAACAAGAATATATTCCTTGTTTTTGGAAGGTGGGTTGAAAGGTCCAACAAAATCAATACCCCATTTTTCAAAAGGTTCAATAGAAAGTTGAGGGCGAAGTGGCATCTCATCTGATCATGTAGGATGACCCATGCCCTAGCACTAGTCACAATGTTGAACATAATGTTTGCAATCCTTATGGAGCATAGGCTAGTAATAACCTGCAGTCAAAATCTTTTGAGAAATCTATTGAGTAGCAAAGTGTCCTCCATAAGGTTCAGTATGATAGGCACAAAGAATATCAAAGACCTCATCCTCAAGAATGTAGCAGCACATGATGTTATCAATGCTAGTACAAAATAGAATACCATTGATCCAAGTATATTGTCCATTGAGGCCCACTAGCTTATGACACTCACGAGGAGAGAAGTGCAATGGAATTTTGCATGTGACCAAATAGTTTGCAATGTTGGCATACCATGGACTTTTGGAAAAGATTGCAAGGAGGTGTTCATCAGGGAATGGGTCATCAATAAGAACAGCTTCATTATCTGATAGTGATATCTAGGACAAGAAATCTGCAACCACATTTTCTCAACCAGGCTTATCAAGTATAGTGACATCAAATTCTTGTAATAAAGCAACAATCTGATAACCCTACTAGTTACTATAGGTTTATTCATCCAAAATCAAATTGCTAAATGATTAGTATGAACAAACACCTTATAACTAGTAATGTAGTGCCAAAATTTATTAATGGCATAAACAATAGCTAAAAATTCTTTTTCAGTTACCATATAATTTACCTAAGCACTAGTGAAGTTCTTGCTAATGTAGTAAATTGAATAGAAGAGGTTGTCCTCCTTTTCTCCAAGTATTGCTCCCATTGAGAAGTCAAAAGCATCAATGTGGATATGGAATGGCAATTCCCAATTAGGACCTCTAAGAATAGGAGAAAATACCAACTTGGTCTTAATGGTTTCAAATGCCTCTTAACATTCTAGGGTCGAAGTGAAAACAACATCCTTAGCTAACAAGGTGAATAGAGGAGAAGCAATCTTACTAAAGTTTTGAGTAAATATCCCATAATATCTAGCATGACCAAGGAAACTCGGAACATATTTTTGTGTCGAAGGTGTGGGGAGGTTTTGAATTATTTATCTCTTTTTGGGATCAACTTCTATAGCTTTTGATGAGATTAAATGACCTAAAAAAAATTTGTTTGTCATCAACATATGACATTTCTCATGGCTTAGAGACAAATTAGTGTTGATGCACCACTTGAGCACTTTCTCTAAGTTATCTTTAGTTTCATTAAAATTATTTCCATGAACAGTAAAATCATTCATATAAACTTCTACACAATCATTAACTAGAATAGCAAAGATACTTAATATTGCTCGTTGAAATGTTGCAGGGGCATTACATAACCCAAAAGGAAGAACATTGTATGAAAAGGTTCCCCATGGGCAATTAAAGGTAATTTTGTCCTCATCTTCTAGGGTAATACGGATTTGGTTGTACCCACTAAATCCATCCAAGAAGGAAAAGAATCACTTTCCTGCAAGAGTATCCACGACTTGACCTATAAAGGGTAATGGAAAATGTTCTTTCTTAGTAGCCTTATTTAAAGCTCAATAATCAACACAAATATGCCACTTACCATTTTTTTTGGAATGACAACCAAAGGAGATATGCACCTGCTATCCAAAATTGGATAAATGAAACCAACATTCAAAAGTTTTTGGAGTTCCTCTTTGACAATATCATGCAAGGTAGGACTGAGTCAATGTTGCAGTTGTCGAACTGGATGACTTCCTTCTTCAATGTAAATGTGATGGGTACAAGTGTCAAGATGAATTCCTTGAATGTCTTGATACTCTAATGCAATGTATCTTTATGTTCTTTAGGCATACTTATGAGATCCTTAACCTAAACTGGTGTTAACTATGGATTAATATTGAGGGTATGCCCAAGTAGGATTTTCATAGGTTCTGATGATGTAGGTCTAGATAACATTTCTAGTTTTTTCAAAGACAATAATGGGCTCTACAAACACTAATGTGGCAATAGCTGATGTAATGTGAAGAAATGTTAAATAGATCTAGGATTGCCAACTCAAGGAAAATTCCCAAAAGGACAGTCAACAGTCACATGAGAGGGGAAAACCATAGTTTCTAAGATATCATTAGACTTATACTTATTGTGAAGAAAGTTCACTAAGATTTCCTGATCAGTTGGGTCTTCAAAATACTGTACTTGCTCAATGGTAAGGAGTGGAACATAATAATCTAAATCATTCCTGACCCAAGTTAGACCTTTGGTGTCTAATAATGGTTGAGTAGGAGGATATAAGGTCAACTCTTTTGTTTCCTCACCATTAGAAATAATCATGTTACCTAATCAACAATCAATGTGGGCATTGGCTACTGCTAACCAAGGTCTTCCAAGGATGAGAGAATATCCACCCAACTTAGCTTTGGCCTTGAGGATCATAAAATTGCTTGGATAATCCCAACTATCAATGGAAATAATGACATCTTTTATAACCCCTTATGGTCTGACTAGGGATTGATCAACCATTTGAAGCACTATAGGAGTAGGTCTGAGTCCCTCTAAGGATAATTTTATTTTTGTTTCATTTGTCATTTCATTTATAGGAGCACCTAAATCCACAAGTGTATTAGGAATAACAATTGTACCGATACTTACCTAGATGATAGGATTGCTAGGATCTACATATTTTTGAATGCTAATATTTCCCAACATTAATTCTGCAAGTTGTCTGATAACTTGAATAGTTTTTTTATCCTTCTTTTTTTAGTGTCAGGTACATAATTCTCGTATTGTCTTGATGTAGATTGGCACATCCTTAAGAGCCTACAAAAGAGGGATTTTGATATTAACATTGCATAATTCATTTAAACTATCAAACTCATAATATGTTGGTTCTTTAGGCTCTGGCTTATGAATGAATTGATCAGGAAATGGTAGTTCTTTTTCTGAGTCCTCTTTAGGTTGATCTAGGACCTCTATGATAGTAGCTCCTTTAAGAGCTTTCCTAGATCTGAGGTGTACTCGATCCAACTCAACCAAGTTAACATGATAGGTAGGAAAATTAGTCACTTCACTATGATAGATTGGTTAAGGAGGTTTATTATTGGCATGGATGTGGGTTTAGGTAGTTGTGGTGGATTTGAAGGCGGATTCAAAGAAGATGGAGGGATGGGAGGAAGAAATTGTTGAGGTTGTTAATAGGGGCTTATTATTAGTGGTAGAGGAAAAGGTTGTTGTGGAAGATAGGGTTGTGTATAAGGTTGTGAAGGTATATACGATGATTGTGGAGGTAGATATAGAGGTTGTGGCCTCCATGTTTGATGCCATGGTTGGATACTAGGTTGAAAAATTTGGGGCCATTGTGGATAAGGTTGAGGTTGTTGATAACCTCCATACCATGATCCTTGGTTAGGGAATAGCTAGTGTGCACCAAAAAAATATTCATTAGAGAACCCTCTAGGTAAAAACTGGCATCATGGAGCCATATAATAAATTGGTTCTTTGGTATATTCTATAGGAATCATCCTTCAAGAAGAGGTCATAGAATTGAAGTCTTACTAGCTTCCTCAAGTGATGGTACATGAGTTCAATTATAAGGGAAATCTTCCTATCCATGCTTCTTACAACACATTAGAAAATATATTGTCAAGGCCTTTTTAGTTTCTTTATGTTTCCTGCGAGAATACAATCTATCAATTTGTTTACCCATATTATTTAATAATTCAATTCTAAGATCTTCAAGTAAATTTCCAATTTCAAATTTAGAAATACATAATGTATTACCCATAGTGGGAAACTTACTTGAATTCTTGAGGATAGATCGATGAGACCGTGAATAGTTCTTGCATATATTGCAAATATCTTCAAAGGAAAATTTAAAAATATCACCTTTTCCAATCAAATTTAAGGCATCCATGGTTTCATCATGAATCCCTCTTAAGAAAAGCATCTTGATGGTTTCTAAAGTTAAATCACGATGTCGTGAGCATTGCAAACTTAAGGCAAATTGTTCAAAGAAATCTTCAACTAACTCTTCTTCTCATTGAGTCATGTGAAATATTTCATACCATACTTCCTTGGTATTAAAATACTCCTAATATTTAGATAGAAAAATATCTTTCATTTGATTCCATGTTTTGATCTCCCTAAGACTCATAAACCATCATAATGTAGCATCCTTCAAAGTAGTTGGAAATAGCTTTAGTTTTTGTGCATCACTTTGATAATCATAGCTATCATAAAGGACATCGAATTCAAATAGGAACATATCCAAATCTTTAGAGGTTGACCCTCTAAATATTGAAAGTATGGAGAGAGGGATGTTTTTCATAGGGGCATCATCCATAGGAGGTTGAATAGGGAACTCAAAGTTAATATTGTGTTGAACAATTTCCTTTCTATTGTTTCCAGCATTATTTCCTCCTATATTGTTGTTTTCAACATTTTCACCCATGAATTCTTCCAAAAATTTGGTTGCCCAAGGTGTAAAATATGTTTTGAATATTTGTTCCTAAGGTTTTTGAGGCATACTACACCTAATTTCATATGACATTGCAAACTATTCAGCAATTATAGAGGGTGTAGTAGGAGAGGTGAATTGAGAAGATGGCTAGATTTTAACTTCATCGCTTGGTTTGATTTCAATAGTTGATTGATTTTTCTCTTTTTGTAGTTTTTGATTCTTTGAGCTACCTATGGATTCCTTCTTAACAAATCTACTTTGACTATCTCTAAGCCTATTCATGCACCTAAATGATTTACTGTAGTGGAAACCAAACATACTATCCTAAGAAAGGTTGACAATTTCTCAAGATTTCCCAAGGGTGCACTATTCCTATCTTGACTTATTATAGTTTCACATCTTTAATATTTCTCCCCATAAATGGCACCAAAAATGTTGGGTAAAACTAAGGTTCAGCTTGATGGTATATGATTGAATCAACAATACCCTAAAAATGTCAATATGAGATTCAAAAACTCGTGGGAGATATAATGACTATTTGCATATGGGGTGAAGATAATAAATCAAGACGTTTATAAATGCAATTATTGCATGCTAATAAATTGAACTATTCAAATTACTGCACATCTTACTTCTACAAATGGTTTCTAATCTAAAGTTTACACTTAAACAATTGAACACAATATCTTATTAACACTCCTCTAATTAATCACAATTTCTTTATGAATATTATCAAAATGTTTCATCTAATTAAATTTTTTTTTTGATTTTATTTGGATTTTGATAGGAGGTTTAGTGGTGGTAGGAGGTTGTTTACAACAAACTGGTTCTAATATAGAGTGCAGTAGGAAGTATGATAAGAGTGGCAGGGAGTATGATTAGTGTGACAAGAAGCATGATAAACATGAATAGGAAAATAGGAATAGGAAGCGGTTTAGTAAATGAATGGAGATTTAAGAAGTAGCAAAACAATGATATATAATAAGAGAAGCAGATACAAATGCTTTAGCCAACTACTTCATCGAATAATTAAATCCTTGATTAACAATAATAGGCATTATTTAGATTAACAAACATACATCCAATGAACTCAAATAATTGATAAATATGTAAATATACACATTCAATTTAATCTATAGAAATATGCATAAAATTAGTCAATGTTGAATACTCACAAAATAAACTATAGTGATCTCATTGAGTTTCCTGAGAGGGGTCCCTCCACTAGGTCACAGGGTGAAAGATGTCTAAAACCAACTACTACAAAAGCTTCACATTCTTAATATCATAGGTTTTCCAAGATAATATAAAGAGAGTATTTTTCATATGTCTTGTGATTAAAATTCACTTATATAGACTTAATTTATTTTAACTAAAACAATAACTAAGCCAAAACAACCAACGACCTATTCCCTAAATGTAGATGATAATTTGTTTTGGTTGTTAGCCATATACCTATTTATAAAATGATCTTGGCACAAAATAAGATATGACCAGAGACTGATCTATTTGAAACATTCAAACCATTTACTGAAAATAACATAGCAAACTATAACTTTCAAAATTGTTCCTCTAATCAAACAATTGGCTCCACACTTACGCATCCTTAGTTTCCTTAGCTCTTGTAGTAGCATCAGTCATAATATATAATTTTAATAAAATTAATAACTTTCTAGGAACTATTCTTCCCTCTTTAAAGAAGTGCTAAATGTTCTAATTTACTACCAATAGTTTAGCAAAAAGGGAATTTTATGCCAAAGAAGTGGAAAATGTATGAGGTAAAAGTTTAACAAAAATAGGGAACTATGAGGACTCATTAGTATAATTCCATATTTTTTGTGGTAGATAGATTTTCTAAGATGGCTCATTTCATAGCATGCAAGAAGACATCAGATGCTAAGCATGTTGCTACACTTTTCTCTAAAGAGATTGTGAGATTGCATGGATTACCAAGAAGTACTATTTTTGGTAGAGACAATAAGTTTGTTGATTATTTTTGGAAGACTTTGTGGAAGAAGATGGGTACTGAGTTGAAGTTTAGTTCTTCATTCCATCCATAGATAGATGGATAGACAAAGGTTGTGAATAGAAGCTTTGGTAATTTGCTGAGATGTTTAGTTGGAGATAAGCCAAGTAATTAGGAAGTAGTGTTGGCACAATTTGAGTTTGGATATAATAATTCTTTGAATAGGAGTACAAGGAAAACACCTTTTGAGATTGTTACTAGAATGCAGCCTAGAGGTATATCAAATTTGAGAGATGTTGCTAGTGAAGAAAAGAGAAGTGTTGAAGGAGAAGAATTTACTAATTTTATGAAGTATTTGCATAAGTAAGTGAAGTTAGGATTGGAACAAAGTAATCAAAAGTATATGGAAAATGCTGATAAGTATAAAAGACATCATGATTTTGAATTTGGTAATGAAGTGATGGATGATTTTTTTTTAAAAAAAATTCCTATTGGAATGTATAGTAAGCCGAAGATGAAGAAATTTGGGCCTTGTAAGATCTTGAAGAAGTTTGATAGTGTTAATGTTTATGAAGTTGAGTTACTTGATGACATGGATATATCTCATATATTCAATATTTCTGATTTTTATAAGTATCATGAGTTAGATGATGAATTTGGTGTATCAGAAGATTATTCAAAGAATTAGATTGAAGAAGATGAATAGATATTGGATTAGAGAGTTAGCATGAGTACAAGAGAAAAAGATTACTATGAATATTTGGTGAAGTGGAAGAACATGCCTACTAAAGATGCTTCATGGATTTCTCAATATGAGTTGGATTCAACTTAAATTGTGACATCTCAGTGATTCAAGAGAATCATTTCTTTCAACCCCAATTTTCTAATGCTAGAGCATCTTGGGTTGCCTTGTTATCCTACTCATTTTTGTTCATTCTACATGTTCATGCTGAGTTACTATAGCTCTAATGGATGCTAAGTTACTATAGCTCTAGTCGATGCCAAGTTTCTATAGCTCTAATGGATGCTAAGTTACTATATCTCTAATAGATGTTGAGTTACTGTAGCCCTAATGGATGTAAAGTTACTATAACAATCTAGTGTTTACTGAGTGTTCCTTCATGTGTTGAGTTACCCAGTGTATGCTGAGTGACTCTTCATGTGCTGAGTTTTCCTATTTATGTTGAGTGTTAGCATTTTGATGTGATTTTTGTGAGATGACTTGTAGGATTTATTTCAATCATGACATTTATGTTAAGATCTTTTCTTGGGATGTGTCTAGACCATTGTTGGGTTGGCCTTCCTCTTAGGTAATGCTCTAGAATGGTCTGTAAGTCATTTTGGCAAGTATATATAAAGTGTTTAGGATTAGAGTTAGGGAAATTTTAGATAGCTTTAGGAGTAGAATGTGAAAGTTTGGAAAGTTTTTTGCATATGTATCTGGAGCTATGAATTTGACATTGGAACTTTGATTTTGGATGTATTTTGTATGTGGCCATAACCTAGAAGGCCTTATAGCTAGGCATGTATGTTGGTTATTTGATGAATCAATAAGTGTTACCCCTTTTTCCTCCTTTGGTTGTTGTTTTGTGTGTTTTGTTTCTATTGTGTTAACTCTTGCAAGGTGATTTGGATAGCTGGGCGTGCATTTGGCCCTAGTTATTCACCCCTCCCTACATCACTTTTCCACTAACCAAGGGAAATTATTAGGACATATTGTATCTAAGGATGATCTTACTATTGATCTAGAGAGGAAAAAGGAAATACTTGCCCTTTCTCTTCCTAGTCACAAGAAAGGTCTATAAAGTTTTCTTTGTAGAATAAATTTTGTGAGAAGATTTATTCCTAACCTAGCTACCATGGTGAAACCTCTACAACTATGTTAAAAAAGAATATGGAATTCTCATGGACCAAAGAAGGAAACTAAAGATTTGAAGAGATTGTAGCTGCCATAGCTTCAACTCTTACTCTCAGTAATCTAAATTTTGATAAGGATTTCATTCTTTACACCTTAGGAGGTGAGTCAAATATTTTTTTTGTTTTGACTCAACTAAGTGATAAAAATGAAGAGCAACCTATTGCTTTCTTTAGTGAAGGACTTGAAGAATATGAAAATAAGTATAGCTATGTGGAAAAGTAGACCCCTTCATTCATAAGAGCCTTGAAGAAATTTAGACACCTCCTATCTCATAACAAAATCCATTTGTTGGGCCCACATGCTAGTGTTAAGGATTTCTTGTTAAGCAAAGACATTGGTGAGAAAAGAGCTGGTTGGATCACCAAGGTAATCGAGTATCATTTGGATATTCAGATTACCAAAGTGATAAGAGGAAAATGGTTGTGCAAATAGATGATCTCATCTTATGAGCCTAATGACAAAGTTGTCTTGGTGTTGGCAGAATAATAGGAGGCAGGAAATGAAAATCCAAGGAGTTAGATAGATGATATGAAGACCTTCCTAGTTGGGAAAAAAAATCATCAAGGGTTAGATAAAGCTAAAAGAAGATAGTTTAGACTATATTCTATTCCTTATGCTATTATTGATGGTGTTCTATTTAGGAGGGATTTCAATGGAGCCCTATTAAGATGTGTTGATGTAGATCAATTAGAGAGGATAGTTAAAGAGCTTCATGAAGGTCCCGATGGTGGCCACTTTTCAGCAAGAACCATTGTAATGAAGATCATGAGAGTCAGTTACTACTATCCATGTTTTTTCCATAACTTCCATAGGCATGTAAGGAAGTTTGGAAAGTGTGCCTTCTTCCCAAGTAAACAAAGATTTGTAGCTCTTCTACTTCATCCTATCTAGGTTGATCAACCTTTTGCTCAATGGGGATTGGATTTTATTGGTCCCATAAATCCTCCTTCTAGATCTATTCATGACTGGATTGTAGTACTATAGATTATTCTATAAGGTGGATAGAGGAAATAGCCTTAAATGACTCTACAAAATCTCCAGTCATTGATTCGTTGATGGAATTTTGACTAGGTTTGGTACCCCTTCAACTATAGTATTAGATAATGATAAATCATTTGTAGGAGCTCATATTTGTGCATGCGAAATTGATCATGGAATTTACTTGAGCACATCTTATAATTATAATCCTCAAGGCAATAGTCTAGCTAAGTCATCCAATAAAACTTTGATCAGAATCATGAAGAGAACTATTGAAGATAACCAAAGTTGTTGGCACCAAAAATTGAAGATTTCCCTTTGGGCTAACAAAATAACACCAAAGTGAGCCATAGGGAATTCTCCTTTCATGTTAGGATATGGCAAGGAAGCTAGGCTTCCTATCTCACTAGAGTTTCCTACTGTTGAGCTAGCTCATTAGTTAGAATTAATTGAAGATAATGCTATGTCTATAAAAATGATAGATTTGATGGAACTAGAGGAGAAAAGAGGTCAAGCAATATAGACCTTAGAAATATATTAGCAATAGATGAAGAGGAGTTTTAATAAGATGGCTAAGGCAAGAAATTTTAGAGAAGGAAATCTTGTGTTTAAATGGGATGCAGACAAAGAAAAAATAGGGAGGCACTCAAAGTTTGATACCTTATGGAGTCGTCCCTATGTAATCATCAATTGAAAACAATCTAATGTTTTTTAGTTGAGTAGGCCTAATGGAAAAACCTTGCCTATTCTAGTCAATGGAATATATCTCAAGCCCTATTTTTGATGAGATAAGTGTTTATGTTTATAGTCAAAGTAGTTTTTCTTTCTTGTATTTTCCAAGAAGTGCATGGGAACATGTTTTTCTTTGTAGTAGAGAGTTTGGTTCTAAATTTTTGGAAAGTTATAGAAGAAGAAGGCATGTTATAGCTCAGAATGTGGTAGAAATGATATAATTGATGAGTTTCATGGTTTCAAAAACTCAATAGCCCAATAGATCTTTTAATGGTCACTAGTCATATGCTAAGCAGGATTACATGCCCTCTGAGTCACCAAAAATGTTAGTCAAAATGCCCTCCCACCAAAGAATTAAATTTAAATGATAATTCACCCAACGGTCACCTAAGGTTTAGAATTAAGTATTGGCTATACTTTATATTATAACTTGTAATGTTTTAAGTCATGACCACATGATTTGCACGATTGCAGTCTATTGAAAGCTAACCAAGGTAAAGGTGGTGACAATGTGACTACCTTTTTTTTTTACTATTGACATGGTTAAATTGACATGTTATGGCTTAAGTTGTGATGGTGAAGAAAGAGTAGATCTTCAGTTCTTTAAAGACATATCTTTCATTGTTAGATCATCCAGATCTATGACATGTACATGATTGTCATGAGTTAAGAAATAGTTAACATTTGAGTTGCAAAGTAGCAGTTCCCCTTGTTTCATTTGGCCACAAGGGTTAGATAGGAACCTTGGGTTAAAGTGGTTATGGTGTGGATATAGTCTAACCTCAACCTTCAAAATATTGTGGTGGTAAGTAAAGAATGCTAAGAGTAGGTTGTGAGGTAGCGACAATCAATGGATCATAGTTTTGCAAGCAATAACAATTATTAAGAAAGGGTGGTGGCGAGGTTGCAATCATGGATGGTCAAATGCAAGGCATAAAGATTGAACCACTGATAGAGTGGCATAACACTAAGAAATGTTTGGTCCATGTAGTAGGACTTGATGGTTAAACCTTAGCTAATTAAAAGTCATGATCGATTTGGAAGTTGCTGGTATCGAAAGCAGTCCCTTGAATGATGAATCTAATCTTTTTGATCTCATGTAACCACTTTCATTGATCCCTAGGCTTGATAAATGCAAAGAGATACTCCACTACCATAGGTTGATCTATTCATTCAGTCAGAGATTAAATGATTGTAACCCTTGACCTCTCCAAGATTTTTTTGGTGAAGAAGTGATCATCTTATGTATGGATTTACACCATAATTAGATCTTTTTAGTTTTGCAGTGATTATTCTTTGAAGATTTATTGTAGTGGTTAATTTTTATCTAAAGAGGGAAGTTATCCAAGTTATTTTAGTACTATAAAGGAAAATATTATACTCTTTCTTAGGGTCATATCTTCTCTATTTCACTAGTGTTGCCTTGGCACAATATTGTAAAATTCCTTTTTTACCTTTGAATTACATGGCTTTCTATCTTATATCTTTCAACCATCATCATATTGTGCAAGCTTCCCTGCCTCTCTTTGACATGGTGTAAATGTTTGTAATTTCCATTTCCTATATATCTTTGGCCTATGATGATTAAAATTTAATAAATTTCCTCATATCACTCATGTGGTTTTCTAATCTTTATGTAGTTTATAGATTAAAGTAAGTTTGAATCCATATATCTTTGGACTGTCATAATAATAGCACTATGCATGTATGGGTAAAGATTGGTTTGAAACCCTATTTTTGTGCATCACCTCTTTAGAATAGATTAGTTAGTTGATTTCATGTATTCCTTCTCCCTTTTATCTTCAAGAATAGTTTAAGTGCATCCTAATAGTAGAGGATTCCAACCTTCTCTAGAGACTTAACCTCATAGTTCAAGTCCCATAGCTTGGAGGTTGCTTCAATGTTTCATGAGGTTGCCCTTAGGTAAGACTTTGGACAAGGGTGCAAGCTTTTGTAACACTAGCATAGTTGTCACTACTATCAAGAGTATGGATATGTTCCTAAGAATTCCATAAGAACACATTCTAAAAGTGATGACAGTAGATGGTTAAGTTTGACTGCATTTTTTTTTCAAAGACTAGCCACATAAGTAGACATTGTCCAACAAAGTCAAAGGCAAAAAGCAATAAGTTTAATAAAGGGAAAGGAAAGGCATATGTTGAGGAAGTTAGAGTGTAGATGAATGAAACATGGAAGAAGAAAGAAGATTGCGGTCATCAAGTTTAGATAGAATCACTTCATCTAATGGGTTAGTGATCACACAATCCCCAATTAAGAAATGAAGAGGTATGTGTAGGACTGATATTTAAATAATATATGATATATTAGTTGCAAGGATTTAGTTATGAAAAGATTATAAATGCATGAAGAAAGATGCAAAGTTTTTTTAGAACCTTGAAGAAATCTTTAAGTTTTGTCAATTTTCATGTTGATGTCAAGTATGAAAAGATTCACTTAAGCTATGAAGTGAAATCTAGTTGATGTTGAGCTATTGTAGGTGATAGTGTTGTTCGATCCCATAGTGGTTTCTTAGTGTAGAACTAATTTCATGGAAGCCAAGTGAGTCAAAATTGCTATTATAGCCAAACTTACTGCTATGTAAGCATTGAGCATTAATTGCAAAGTTTTAAGGGCTATATGATCATTTTTTTATTCATTTGGCATAATTCAAATTTGGAGAGAGCACAGAGAGCTTAATGTGAATTGAAGAGATCATTCCAAGCATTTTTAGATTAGATTCAACCACTATTCAACACTATTCAATAGATTTGTGAAGGTATTTATCATGCGTTGAGCTATGTTGTTTGAATTTTTGCAAACCCTATGTAACTGATATGGCATCTAGTTCATTTTTTGCTAACATTAAAGAGGGAAATAAAGTTTTAAATTTTCAATTAATCAATAATGAGATCAAAAAACCAAACTTTAGAGAAATTCCTTACATTACATATAAACAAGACCCGTCTGGTTTGCTATTGATGATACCACCAAATTTTTTAATGATTCAAGATGTAAGATGTTACACATGTAAGGTGGGTAGCATAGGTGACATAGAGATTAAAGAAATCTATGGAAAATAATATTAAAATGGAATGTTAACTGAGGAATATAAGATTGTAGAAATAAAAGGGTTAACTCATGCTCTAGATTTCCCCAACATTTTCAAGATAGAGTGGATAAAGATTGTTTTGAGTAGGATTTATGACAACTCTGTATGGTAATAGGGTAATAGGGTGTCCAACCCTAGAAAAACCTAAGACCATGAGAAGTGATGCAAAAGAGGCTATTAGGAAAAGCACTGGGGTAGTGTGGAATAAGAGAGGAATGGCAATTAACACCATCATAGGTCCCCTAATTACTTTTTTAGTAAGGATAATTGCACATAAATTCTAAGAGGATTATGTGAAGGGTAATATGGTGTCCAACCCTAGACAAACCTAAGAACATGAGAAGTGATTCAAAGGAGGTTATTAAGTAAAGCACAGAGGCAATGTGGAATAAGAGAGGAATGAAAACTGACACCATCATAGATCCCCTAATTACTCTTGTAGTAAGGATAATTGCACATAAATTCTTTCAAGCTAGTAGATTGAATAGTGTACCTTGTATTGTTGTTGACATAGGCTACAAGATAGTCAAGAAGGATCATTCGTATGACCTTCCTAAGTTAAAATTACAACAATTATCAGAAAACTTGGGATCCATAAGGAAAACCAAGAGTGCAATGTGCAAGTTTTGTTCAATACTTATTTGTTTATTTTCTATGTGTTGAACACATTTCCTTCTTTTGGTAAAGTTTCATGGAAGACAAATAGATCTATTGCAATGCAAATAGGTGAATACATTGAGCAATATGGAGAAAATTTTGAATCTATAATGACTAGCTACTTTGAAGACTTTAAGAAGTCAATGAAACAAAGACATAGGATTCCAATGTCACTAGTTGAGAAAAATTTCAATGAGGTTTTCTTTCTAGTTGATATTGACTTCACATATGTTTGGGCTATAATTCCAAGGGTGAGATGGCTAAAGCCTCTAGGTTATGAGAAAAATATAGATGAGGCATCTACAAGAATTAATACTTTTCTGGCACAATACATAGATAAGAATGATATAACCTTTGGTAATTATGATGCAACCAAGTAAAAGATAACTATGGACTTGAAGAGAGCTTATATAACAAGGAAGAAGTACAAAATTATTAAGAAGCTCAAAGAAAAAATTGGTGAAGGGGCAGAAGAAGATGTAGAATAAGACAACAATTAAGATAATAATGATGGAGAAGGTGAAGATGTACCAGCCCAAGTACCACTACCCATTACACAAGGTCAAGGAGAAGACAAAGGTGGAGAGGAAGCAAAAATTGAAGGTGTCAAGGGAGAAGAAGCCAATGAAGCACCTATAGCCAAAGAGAAGAAGAAGAGAAAATATAAAGCTCCAATAGTTAGAAAACCCAAGAATGTTGTAAAAACTGCACAACCTAAGCCTACAACTCCTACTACGAGGGCCAACATAAGAGCTACTACTGAGAAGGTTCAAGAAGTGAAAAAGCCAAAAGGAAAGAGAACTAGGATAGCTAAACAAGAAGATGAGTCTGAGAAGA
The DNA here is from genome assembly GCA_028749045.1 of Cupressus sempervirens. Classification (NCBI taxonomy): domain Eukaryota; kingdom Viridiplantae; phylum Streptophyta; class Pinopsida; order Cupressales; family Cupressaceae; genus Cupressus; species Cupressus sempervirens. The sequence continues at coordinate 324,409,845 of CM053784.1, forward strand.
GACAAAGGAAAAAATATATTGCTCCAGTTAAATCAAATGAGAAGAGGACAAAATCTAATGAAAACAACCAATTCAAAGTGAAAAGTCTTAGTCCTTCTAATTTGGACAACTTGTGTGAGAATATAAAGAATAATGTTGACTTATCTAGATTGGCACATGTTGAGTTTGAAAAACTTGGAGATATTGAGATGAACCAAGTTAAAGAGTCAAAATATACTATGATGGAGATTTTCAAGAAGACTTCAATTGAGTTTTCCAAATCTATACCCAAGAGTCTATATGATAGAGTTGAGTAAAAATGGTAGTTTAGTCTCAATATAGAAGGGAAAATTAGTGAGACTAAACTAACAAATGTGATGCCAAAGGTGGATAGGGCTACAATGAAAAATTCCATTAGGAAGTACATATGGATATTTTTTCCTAAAGAAAGGGCATTTAGTATTTTAAAAACTAAAATTGAGGATGTTGTTCAAAAATTGACACAAATATGGAAAATAATATATGGACTGACTACACCTAAGGAAATTGAGTAGACACTTGTTGAGTTAGGTGAAGAAAAAAGTGAGAAAGAAGTAACTGAGGTTACTAAAGTTGACACTAAAAAATATGCACATGTGGTAGACACTAAAACAAATACAAATACATAGGCAACAACTAAAGTTGAGCAACAAAAAAAAATAGTGTATGCTAGATATACTAGTGTTGAGTGCCAAACCACATGTGATAAATATAGACATAGATATAGTGAAGATCAAGGATGTTTCTAATACTATAGCTTAGAACATCAATCCCCTAATAGAGGATGATATAAAGAAGATATTGCTAGACACCACCACCAAGACACAACTATGCAGTCATCCTATATTGGTGAGTGTAGATAAAATTGAGATGGTAGAAATGAAATCTATAAAGGAGAAAACATAAGACATATCTAGGACCCCTAAATTTACTATGGTACAACCTACAATTCCAATTATAGTGTGCCAAAGGAAAGTCATAACAATGGAAAATATTGATGCAATGGTGAAAAATGTGTAAATACAAGAAGTTTCTATAGAAGATAAAGATGGTATACTAGTTCAAATAGGTTGAGAAGATACCATTTTACCTACATCACAAACTCAAGGTGTAACTAAGATTTCCAAGAAAGAAAAGGATAGGATTGAAGTGTCAATATTGACTACCAATCCTGAGGCCAAATAGCAATACAAGCACTAGCTCTTTTCCAAAAAATTCTACTCCTCCAATTTGATCTCTTCATAGGCTAAGTGTAGAAGCTACACCACTGTAGTCATCAAGGCCTACTCCTAGCACATCCAAGGTAGATGAAGTTACATCATTTATTGATGTCAACTTGGATGAGGTAATTGTGTTGCCAAAGTTTGATCTTGAAAAAATCACTTTTAAACAAATGAACATACTTTAGGATGCTCTTGCAAGGAAAAAGAACCAAGAACAATTTAGAAGAGAACATAGGAAGAAGAAAGCATTACAAGATATCAAGGGTATTTTTCTTGATGCATTAAACCTACCTGCACCTAAAGAAGACAAGCCTATCACAGAGTATTTGGAAAATATAGTGGAGAAGATAAATGATACAAACTTGGATTCAAATTTTAAACTACTTGAATGGTCTAAGAGAAAATTTCAAGGCAACTTCAATGAAAAGATATCAAGTGTCATTGCACTTAGTTAGGTTGAATTAGCAACCAAGAGTGACAATGTAAAGAAATTATTAGAGAATATTTTCTCTCTTTACACCAAGTTGTGTGATACAACTTTGCTCACACAATAAGTGCAATGACATTTTGAAACTCTGGAAGGATATAGATGAAGCTAACAAGTACTACTCTACCCAATTCTATAGCTTAGAGTCAAAAGCACTTCAAGAATTTGATGAACTCCCAATGTTTGTTGGTAGCCCTGCATGCTTAAGATGTAAACATCTGGGCTACACTGATTAGTATCCAAACCATGTTGACCTTGCACGTGGAGATACTACACAAAGGACTAGCCTGCGCATAAACATTGATGAAGAAATATCCCCATCTTTCTACATGTGAAGGCTTAGGTCGCCTTGTTGCTAAGTTATCTATCCAAATCAAATCATTGGAAGTAGCATGTGATAACTAGGATGTAGCTCTGAAGATAATACTCAAGGTCCATAAAAATTTCTTAGAAAAATGCACTCTACATGTATAACCCTTTGACAAAAGTGTCAAAAAGGGGGAGACATTAATTTTGGGGAGAAATAAGAAGAAGAAGAAAAAGGAGTCAAAGACAGAAACATAGTACATCATAGTTCAACATATGCATATTTACTCAGTAGGAGTATTGGTTTAGATTTAGAACAACACAATCAACTCAAGGGGAGTTATAATATTTTGAGGTATGACTATTAAGTCATGTTTTGAAAATTTTTGAAATTTTGTACATATGTCAAATAGGGATAGTGAACATCTAGTTCTACTCACAAGTTAAGATAATTCGTGCATGACCAAGTGTTTTTGTCACTTAGGTCGAAGGGGGAGATTGTTGATCTCAGATTGGTTTTGACATATGAGTGTCTATAAAATTAAGTTATTTACAAGTTGGTATGTTATTTCATGCCTAAAAACTAATGCATGCCTAGAATAACATGTTAGATAGTGCATGCTGAGTGAGTTACTTAGTAAGTGCAAAGTAAATAGTTAGTGTTGAGTTGCTCAAGTGTCAATAAGTCAATATGTGCTGAGTCATTCAAAAGTAGAGTAATAGCACTAAAGTTGTAGTTGATGCCGAGCATCAAGGACATCAGATGTTGAGTAAAACAATTTTGACATAGTTGTTTGTAATGGCACAAACTACTATGTAAACCATTTTGGAGCTAGTGTAAGGATTATTTTGCAATCCTAAATGATAAGCACAAATCTTAATTGAGAATCCCTATGTAGTACATGCAGCCAATAAGTTAAAGGGATGAATTGAAAGGGTAGATGGATGAATTTCAATCATTGATTCATACCTAACCCTAAGTCACCTAGGTGTTCTTAAGGAGGAAAAACACTAAAATTTGCATGAATGTGGAAGGAGTGAATAGAGAATTTTGCATGTGCAAACAAAGCAATCATGGTGGCTAAGGAGTTGTGAATGAGAGATACATTCCAGAATCAGTTATACGATAAAAGAGAAAAGGAGTTAGAGGAAATAATTGATACATCTTATCAGTGAGGATCAAGTACACATTAGAGAAGAGGTGACCTATTATCTAGGAGCAAAGTGCTAACCATAGGATCATTTTTGAGATATTATAGCAAGTGAATTAGTTAAATATCTTAATAGAGTAGTCTTAATAGGATATTGTAAATCCTTTAATAGGATTCTTACTTAATTATAAGTTGAAGTGCTTTAACAAGGAGTTGAAATCCTTTAACAGGGTAAGATCTAACAATCTTGTAAGCATTTAACAAGGCAAACCTTTCATAGGATAGATCATGTTTCATGATAAAAAATTGTAACCTTTATTGGATACACTTTTCAACTATAGTGCTGAATATTTGTGGGTGTCCTCCCCATCCCAGTTTTACCTTCTTGTTGGAGGGTTTTTGGGTAATCATATCTTGTGTCATATGTGTTGAATTTTATTTTCCTTCATGTTATGGATGAATGTGTTTAGCTAATTATTTCAATTTACATGCAAATTTTGAGATTTATGTGTGGTGAATGATTTTATGGTTGATTTTTTGAATTACTAATTCACCACTCCCCCCCCCCGCTCCCCACCAAGAGTTTTCTTTCCCTATTGTATTTCCAACAATTTCTTGGTTATTCACAAAAGAAAAAACATAAAAATGTTTTAATTAGATAACTAAGACTATTGTTAAGAATAAAAATGTTAACGTGTGTGAGAAGTTTATAATTAAATGAATAACAAGTGATTATAATTCTGATGAGGAAAATAATCAAAGGATTAACTAGGAGGATTCTGATTTGTTTCATGAGATTGAAACATATTTATGGAATGACATAAAAATTGCAAAATGGAGAGAAGAACCAAGGAGTGAACCTATAGATGAAGTCAAAATTGAGATAATGACACCTATTAAGAATTTAATAAAAATTCACCCTAGATTGACTAGATTATTAGAAGCAAGGAAAAAGGTGTAATGATAAGGAAAAAGGTACAAAATGAAGAACTATGTTTGATTTATCAAGTATAACCTAGAATCTCTTATAAAGATAGTAAATATGACTTTTGGATTAAAGCTATGAGAGAATAATTAGATTAGATTGAAAAGAATGATACATGAGAATTGGTTCCTAGACCCAAGGACAAAAATGTTTTTAGAACTAAGCTAGTTTTCAGAAATAAGATGAATGAACAAGGTGAGGTTATGAGAAAAAAAGAAAGACTAGTACATCAAGGTTATTCATAGCAAGAAGGTATTAAATATGAGGAAATAATCACAACTTTTTCTAGAATAGAAGTAGTTAGAATATTGTTGGCATGTGTGACTAACAAGAAACTTAAAGTGTATTAGATGGATGCCATATTAAGATATTTTAAATAGAGATCTTGAAGTAGAAGTTTGCATTGAGAATCTTAAAGGTTTTCCTTTCCAAAAAGGAGACATGATTTGTAAGTTGAAGAAAGCATTGCATAGATTCAAAAAAGCACCTACACCATTGTATGTTAAAGGTATTGTAGACAATAATTTGTATTTGAAAGAGGGTGAAAATGAATTACTAATTAGTGAAATTTTTATGGATGATATAATATTTGGAGGTGATGTTGAAGCAATTGAAGCATTTGTTGGTGGAATGAAGAAGGAATTTGAGATGAGCATGATTGGTGACGTGAAGTATTTCTTGGGATTGTAGATCGTGTAGTATAAGGATGATATTTCTATATCATTGTCTAAGTATTTGAAAGACTTGTTGAAAAGATTTGGTTTGGAAACATGCAAATCTATTGTTCTATATATGACAAGTGGTCACAAGTTATCTAGAAAATATGAGACATCTATTGTTTAAGGAAAGAAGTATAGGTATATAATTAGAGGTTTGTAATATTCAACACATAGAAGACCTAATATAGGTAATGTAGTTTGTATTATGGTGATATTTTAAGCTAATCCTTAGAAATCACATTATGTAGTGCAATAAACATAATTCAAATATATGAGGGGCACACCTAAGTTTGGATTATGGTATGTTAGATCAAATGAGTTTACCTTATGTGTATACACTGATGAAAATTGGGAAGGTAGTGTGGATAACACAAAGAGTACAATTGGTGGAGCATTTGTCTTGGATAAAAGTACAAAGTTGTCTCACCTTTCAAGCTGACTTATCAAATTGATTAAATTTGAGTATTTATATCTAACAATCATTTTTGTTAAAACATATGATTTAGATAAATTCATTCAATCTAAGTTATATATGGTCTCACACTTTTCCAATTGAAAATGTCTATTAAATGCATGTTTCTACTAGTTTGTGTCCAATTAATAAAGAAATACAATTATTTTAGAAAAGTGGCATTTCAATAATTCTTATTATTATTTATGAGATTTTTTAATAACATATAAACACCATTTTATAGAGTTGAGAGTGAAGAACATTATCATATAAAGTTTATAGTGTTTAATTAGATACAATATATTGTAATAAATAAATTCTACAAGTACGTATTTTAACACTTTGAAAAGATGTCAATTTTGAGAAAGAACAAAATATTAAATCATTAAAAAAAAAAAAACTAAAATTATATGATGTTATAGAAGAGGGAATCCTCTTCTATAATGTATATATTTTCTCCTAGCTAGAATAGATTTATTTTGAAAAATGTGGTGGGAGATGAAAGCTATTGATTTAATGTGAGTTGAAATTTGAATCATTATAAAAGAGAAAATATATCTCTATAGACAATTTTTATTTTTTATTGTTTTAGCTATATATGTTATCTATAACATAGTGTAAGATGAAAGGGAAATAGGTTTATTTCCTTATAGTTTTGAGGTGGGAACTAGACCCCTAATTTTTAACATTTTTTAGCAGCTAAAATTTTATTTATAAAAATTAAGAAAATATATCAATTCTTATTCCAAATAATTATTAAGAATTATAATCATAAACTTTATGCATTTCTACACATTTCATTAGTTTACTTAATTTTCAAATTCATAATAATAATACCAATTTTATGTCATTGAAGGTGAATAGTTATACTTTTGTTAGCCTTTTCCTTTACAAAAGTGTGACATAGGTTTCTGCATTTACCCTATTAGGAGGAAGATTGATTTCTTGGCTAAACAAGAAATAGGACTATATTTCATAGAGAATAACAGAAGAAAAGTATGTAGCACTGGAAAATAATTGTAATCAAATCATTTAAATGAAACAAATATTGAAGGACATTGAATTGCATTTATAGAGTCTATTATCATACATTGTAATAACACAAGTACAATAAATATGTCAAAGAATCCTATTTTACATTCAAAGACAAAGCATATATTTATTCAGTATTTTAAGAGATAATTTTTTTGAGAATGAGATCAAATGGAGTATATTAGTACAAAGGAGAATATGAAAAACATATTTACAAATCCTTTTTTGAAGGATACATTTGAGTACTTTAGACTTATTCTTGGGGTTATGCCCCCCACCTACTTATGAGTAATTGATGTAGAGATTGCATTAGTCTAGTGGTAACAAAGTACTATTGTTTATCTAGAATGGATCTTGATTCTTCATCTATGAGGGACTACTCGTGTCTTAAATAAGTCATGCAGGACTCTTGGTAACTGGTATTTAATAGTATCTTTGAACACTTGAGCTTACTAAAGGACTTATGCAATAAAATTGATATAATGATGCCTTTGTCATTGATGTCAATGTGGGGGTGGGAAGTGTACATGAAAAAAATCCTATGATACATAGGGGAAATATAATAAAAAAAAAATTGATGTCAATAAAGGAGTAACACATTGATTATTATCAATGTGGAGATGTCTTGTAAGATTCATATTTGATTGATAAAGAGAATTTGAAAAGTTGATTATAGTACATAGGACATTGAGAAGTTGTAGTAGAGTATTTGGTATTCATGGGACTTTGACAAAGTTTAATCTATGTTACCATCAATACCAAAGGATGATATTGTTAGCATGAATTTTATTGGTATTCCTATGGGGGAGTATCCTAGAATTTATATATAGATGTACACTAATCATATGTTGTATTCATGATATTTCTTTCACTGATGTCAACATACATGATATTCGTTGAAGATTGATAGATCAATAGGTAATTATTAAGGTCACATGGTTCAAGGATTGAAGATGAGGCTATGTGAAATTGAAGATATTTTCTTTAAAAAATCATGATAATGTGGTTAAGTCTGCATGGGGAAATATGGAGACAATTGACAATTATTCAAGATTTATTAAAGATAACAATTTAGATAAAGTTCTTGAGAAGAAGTTAGTATTATTTGGATTATATCTCCCAAAAAAGATAGAATCTAAAAAAGAAAACTTGTACATAGGTAAGAGAAATGATAAATATGTAGTGATCAATTATGCATGTATTGATGAGAAATGAGTGAAGAGTTATGAAGACTATGAGCTAATAGCTTGGTTATAATTTTGAAAAGTGATAATATTGTTATGTGACATGTATTATAATATTTTAAGGTATCCCTAAATCATAGCTATAAATTGGGAAAGCCTTAAGGTTGACTCAATAATTATTTGAAGGACTTGGTATAAAGGAAAGTTGTTTACCTTTGGTGGTAAGTGTGGATTAAGTGATATAGTGGGATTGAGATTGTAAGTAATATTTGTGTAATATGATTACAAAAACTTGATGTGAGATCTAGTGAACTTGATATTAAATATCATTTGATGAGAGAAGTGTTTGGTATGGTTAATGCATTGTAAAATGATAGAGAAAATATATTTGAAAAATAAGTTTCTCTTAAAAATTGTTTATTGATATTATTTTAAGAAGGATAATACTAAGGCCATTTGGATAGTAAGTTTGGTGGTCTTGACCCTAAAGTTATTTGGATAGTAGGTCCTTCTCAATTTTACAACTCCTAACAAGGTTGGAATCTCCTAATAGAGATTCAAAGTCTCCTAACTAGGATTGATATGCATTGAATGTTATTTATTGACTCCTAACATGGTCCATCATCTTACAAAGAAATTTTATATTAGTACATCATTTTGAGGGTTCCATCCCCACTAGGTTTTTCCCTCTAATCAAGAGTTTCCCTAGTTGAAAATTGACATTATTATGTTCGGTTACCTTCTTATGGTTTTTGAACTTTTTGATTAAATGATTTAGATTTAATAAGGTTAATAAGAGTTATGTTAATATAATAACTAATTCACCCCCCTCTTAGTTATCTTGGAAGACTTTAGTTTGTAACACAATTCATATTTGATCTATTTCTTATGCCAAGAATTTTATTTTGTTTATGATGTACTTGTTATAGATAATTATCTTTTGATTCTACTCCCATAAACAAATTTAGGGAATTCAATAGACATAAATTGACCACCTCTATTATATATTAAACATTTAAAATGTTTACCAAATTCTTTCTCAACTCTAGCCTTATACTAATTGAACATATCAAAGTATGTGATTAAATTATCTTCATGAACATAATGGTAATTATCCTATTGTAATCATCAACAAATGGTATAGAGTATCTATCATCATCATAACTTTATGCTCTCATCAGTCCACCCAAATTAGTATGTACTACTTCCAAAATATTATTTTAAGTGTATGAATTTCTTGGAAAATTTGACGTTTTCATTTTATCAAGATGAAATTCTTTTGCACATAACATTCTCATGTTTATGTAGATTTTGTAAGCCTCTAACTATTTTATTTCTACTAACCATCACCATGTTCTCAAAATTTATGTGACAAAACTTCTTATGCCACAAACATACTTCCTCAAATTTAGCAAAAAAACATGTCTTCATAGTAAGATGAAGATAAAATACATTACCTTTTTTATTTCATTCTAGTTCTAGACATAATTCCTTCATCATCAAATATTTTTTCTTTCTTATACTAAAACTCCATCTTGTGACCTAAAGAGTTCAAATTAGCAACACACATAAGATTATAATTTAGTCCGTGTACCCAATAAGAATCATCAAATATTATTTTATCATTCAACATTGATTATCATCTATATTTCACTTGATAAGGAACATCATTACCTAACTTAAAAGTTTCATCATCATCAATTTCCTCAAAATTTTCAAACTTACTTAGATCACTAGTCATGTGATGTAAGAATCCACTATCTATGATCTATGTATCATTCTATCTTATATGTGAAATGTTAGAATTAACCTTAGACAAAAATAATAATTACCTACAAATATAAACAATACTAGGAAATAATAAATCACACATAAGAGAACTCAAGACACCAATATTTAATGTGGTTCACCCAAACCCTAGGTTATGCCCACCAAATAAAAAGTTCAATATTATTATGATCTAGTGATTACAACCTAATTACAATTTGTAATCCCTTACAACTCAATACTGTTGCAAGAAGCAATTTTTGTATCACACCTTATGGTAAAATCCCTAACCGTAATCCCTTTTATACAAGCATTTTTGTTTCTTTAAGGTTATAGTTAATTACAATATGTCAGCCCAAAATTAATGATAAAATATTAGTGATGGAAATAGGCTCTAATAAAATAGGGCCCAAACCCTAAAGAATTATGAAGTTTGTACAGTAATTTCATGATCAATCACCATAGACTAACTATCTCACACTTGGGGACTAATCAAACTCCATACTAGACAACAATCTCCCAATTGGAGACTGATCCTATCACAATATTGCTACCACATGGGGCTCCTACCAGATCAAACTATCTTGGACTCAGTTGTTCTTTTATTCTATTCGGTCTAGAAGGTCAAACGAAGCCAAGGAGGAATTCAAATTCTCCTTTGTTACTACCTTGGTAAACATATTTGTTGGATTATTATTTGTATGTAGTTGTCTAGCTTTAACTATCCATCATCCAAAACTAAGTGAATGAAATGATATTGAAACTGTATGTGTTTTGTCTTTATACGAACAGCTAAATTCTTCACAAGATGAATGACACTTTGACTATCTACAAAAAAATAATTATTCTTCTAAAGATGTCCCAATTCTTCAAAGAGGAACTAAAGCCATATAATCTCCTTGGCTTCCTCTATAGTAGCAACATAATCTACCTCTATAGAAAATAATGCATTAACCTTCTGCAAATGAGAAAACTAATTCACAATTGCCTCACCAATAGTAAATGCATAACGTATAGTACTCGCCTAGTATCAATATCCCTTGCCAAGTCTAAGTCAAAATATCCCTAAAAATTAGTAGTAGAGCCCCCAAAATTTTGACACTTATTGGATGTTGGGTGATGCGACGCGCTCCCCTGCCCATAGGTGGTTAATTATGTGGTGTTCCATGTTCACTAATAGTCATGGCTTTTGGTGCAATGGCAAGTGGGACCTACAATTGGTATCAGAGCTTGGTTTTGGCCTGGTCATGGGTTCAAATCTCCCTGGTGCCTTCTCGACCCGCGTAAGCACCTGGTATGCGCATCAAGGGGGAGATTGTTGGGTGATGCGACGCACTCCCCTACCCACAGGTGGTTAATTATGTGGTGTTCCATGTTCACTAATAGTCATGGATTTTGGTGCAATGGCAAGTGGGACCTACATTGGATGTTCCTCTCAAATATCTAAGAATCCATTTAATTGTGTTCCAGTGCTCAAGCCCTGGATGACTCATATACCTACTAATGACTCCCACTACATGTGCAATATCTAGCCTTGCATAGACCATAACATACATCAAGATTTCTAGAGCTAAAGAATTAGGTACCTTGGAAATCTTATCCTCCTCTTCTTGTGTCTTTTGATAGATCGCCTTAGTCAACTTCAAATGACCAAGTAAAGGTGTATTGACAGCTTTAGCATTCTCCATAGAAAAACATTACAAAATCTTTGCAATCTAATCAGCCTAAGATAATGTCAATTTCCTATTCTTTCTATATCTATAAATATTCATACCAAATATTTTTTTTTTCTACCCCCAAATATTTTATAGAAAATGCATGTCCTAACTAGCCTTTCATACCTTTAATGTGGTCCATGTTAGACCCAGCTACAAGCATATCATCGATATATAAATATAAAATAACCTATTTGTGATCATCCAACCTCTTAAAATAAACATAATGATCTGAATGACACCTATTGTATCCATGCTCATGTATAAAACTATCAAATTTCTAATTCCATTGCCAAGGTGGTTGCTTCAAGTCATATAAACTTTTTTTCAATATGTACACTAAATTTTCCTTACCCTTGACCTCAAATCCCTATGGCTATGTCATATATATCTCTTCATCCAAATCACCAAGAAGGAAGGTTTTTTTAACATCAAGCTACTCCAAATGCAAATCTTTAGAAGCCACAATACTTTAAAATAATATAGATATAAGTTATTTTTACAACAAGAGAGAATATCTCATCAAAATCAATGCCTTTTTTTTGTGCAAATCATTTTACCACTAACCTAGCTTTAAATATTTTCTTACCTCCATCCTCTTCTTTCAACCAATAAACCCATTTATTTTGTAAACATTATTTACCTACATGAAACTTGCATAAATCCCATGTCTTATTTTTTAACGAGTCCATTTCATCTACCATTGCAGACTCTGACTGAATCATAGTATCAACTTGCATAGCTTAATGATAACAATCTAGTTCACCAACATCAATAAGTAAAATAGAATACAAAGAGGGAGAAAATCTTTCTAGGGGTCTACTTAACCTTTTTGACCATCCAAAATTCATTGGAGTGTGTGTTATTTGTTGTTGTTCTTATTGCATATCATAAAGAAGTCTTGGAATATCATCTAGTACTACATAATCATCTTCTTTCTTCTCATGTTGTTGCAACAAATATTTTTACAACACTTTATCATTGAATATGACATCCCTACTTGTTACAATTTTACTATTTTCAAAATCGAAAAGCCTATAACCAAATTCATCAATTTCATATGCAAAAAATACATTTCTTTGACATAGCTTCCAACTTGGTTCTATTTTCAAATTTAACATGTAGAAATGCTTCACAATGAAAGGTTTTGTGAAAAGAATAACTTACCCTCTTCCTAATTCATGCTTCCTCTAGAATACCAAAACACAAAGGAGTAGAGCGACTTGTATTAATCAAATATACAATAGTATTGAAAGCCTTTTCCCACATGTTTAAGGGAAACCCAACATGTAACCTCATGCTCCTTACATGCTTCATTATAGTCCTGTTTATGCAGTCAACTACTCCATTTTCTTCTGGAGTCCTTGGAATATTTTTCTATCTACAAATACCATTAGTGGAGAAATATTATTCAAATTCATGAGTGCAATACTCACCACCATTATCAAATCTATAACTTTTTTAATTTCTTACTAGTCTCATTTTCAACCAAGCATTTATATTTCTTAAAAGTTGGAAATACATTAGATTTCTATCAAATGAAATAAACCCATACTCTTCTAGTTTTATGATCAATAGATATAACATAATAATGAGAGCCACCAAGGGATGATACCTGACCTGGTCTCCATACATCTATATGCACAAGCTCTAATCTCTCACTTTTATTTTCATTCCCAATCTTCAAAAAACTCGCTCTCTTTTGTTTTCCATACATACAACTTTCATAGAAATCCATATTAACACATTTTAGGCTTGGTAAAACTTTATTTGAATGAAGTAATTCCATATCTTTCTCACTAATATGCCCAAGTTTGTTGTGACACATCACTGTATCAGAATCTATAACAATTGATTGTTATCCCTGCTCAATTGCAACAACTATTGTTGGACATTCATTTTTTTCTAAAATAATCAAAGTAGAAGAAAAAGTATGACCTGTACAAAGATATAAGGTTCCTAATTTCAAACCCTTTTCTAATACAAGGGAACCTTTTGAAACCTTCTAACTTCTATCATTAAAACTACCCTCATCACCAAGTTGCCCTACTGAAATTAAATTCTTACTTAGCCTTTGAAGATGTCTTACCTCATGTTGTAGCCAATGATTCCCATTATGCAACTTAATCTTAACTTTTCTCTTTCCATCAATTTGATAGGGTTCATTATCTCCCAAATAAACAAGAACAAAATCCCCTTGGACATAATCAATGAAATAACCTCTATGAGATGTAGCATGAAAGCACTAGAATCTAAAACCCATGAGTCAACAACACTTTCTAAAGAGAGAAGCAAAGCATCCTCTTTAGATTTTTTACATAAAGAATTTGTCTCCTTGTTCCCTTCTAGTTTATCTCCTTCATTATTCTTTTGAGTCCTAAAATCTTTCTTCTTATGCCCTATTCTACCATAGTACTAGCAATCTCTCGATCCTCTAGATTGAGACCTCTTCCCCTTTGACTTTCCTCTTTATTTTCCATGGTTTCCAAAATTATTTCATCTACCAATCATTCTATGTTTGCTTTGTGCATTAAAAGCACTTCCTAATTTAGATCCACCTAAGGTTTTCCTATGAGTTTCCTCACTCAAAATAACACTAATCACATCATCATATTATATGGTATTAGATCTAGAGATAGAATTACTTAAAGCCATTACCAAGCCATTCCAACTTTCAGGCAAAGAACACAAAATCAAGAGAGCTCTAATTTCTTCATCAAAATTAATACTCATAGAAGATAATTGACTAGTAACAATATTAAACTCATTTAAATAATCCACAATAGATCCACCTTCTGCCATTTTTATATTAAATAAATGCTTCATTAGAAATACGTTAGTTAAAGTAGAGGGCTTTTCATACAATGTTGCTAGGGTTTTCATGAAGTCTTTTTCATCTTCACTTTTGTAATGTTAAATATCACTGATGGTAGAAAGCATAATCGAATGCTTCCAAGTGCCTTTCTATTTAAAAGATCCTAGTCCTTAGTTTTCATAGTTCTCTAGTTCTTGGTTTTTCCTTCCAATGACTTCCATAAATCCTTTTGATAAAGATAGTCCTCCATTTGCATTTTCCATAATTAAAAGTTCTACCCATTTAACTTGTCAACCTTCATCTTACCCTCATCCACCATCAATACTACTCAACCATGAGACTTTCCTATAGAGGAAACTAAAAAGAAACCCTGCTCTGATACCACTTTTTAAGATTAACCTCAGACAAAATTAACATTTACATGCAAATATAAACAATACTAGGAAATAATAAATCACACATAAGAGAACTCAAGACACCAAGGTTTAACATGGTTCACCCAAACCCTAAGATATGTCTACCAAATAGAAAGTCCAATGTTATTATGATCAAATGATTGCAACCTCATTACAATCTGCAATCCCATATAGCTTAATACCACTACAAGAAATAATTTTTGCATCATACTTTATGGACAAAATCCATAACCCTAAGCCATTTTATACAAGTATTTCTACTTTACGGTTATAGTTAATTACAATATGTTATCCCTAAATTACTGATAAAATAGGGCCTGAACTCCAAATAATTATGAAGTGTGTATAGTACTTTCTTGATCAGTCACCACAAACTAACATAAAATATATAATTTTTTACTCTCATACCTTTCTCTATTGGGATCTTCCTTGATAAAATAATGAATCATCTTAGTTGCTTCCTTCTCATCATCAATATTGGATTCAATGTGTTCTTTAACTCTATAGTATGATTTATTTCCCTTGTCTTTTTAATACTTTCTCTTCCTATACAAGTGTGATTTTTCTTATCATTTGTGTTAGTCTTACTTCTAGTAGGATAATTAGCTACAAAATGACCAACTTTATTTAACTTTAAAAAATTTGGGGTAATTTATCTTTCAATTTACCTTTTCCTCTTGATAGTTTCTTGACAAGAAATGCTTCAATATCATCTATATCATTTTGAGATTCACATTTTGTTTCATCTTTACCTCTCATCGCTTTCTATAAACTACTAATTATTAGTAACAACTTGAAAGAATTTCCAAGTGTACAGCTCCCCTAGTTGCTTAATAGTGCAAATTATACATGTTTGAAACCCTATTCAACTATAAATAGGGTGTCTCACCTTCAATTATTTTAGTTGTCTATATAGATCTATGGATTGCATACCATCAAACCTTATAAGATCTACAATCTTACAGTGTTTTCACCTTCCACTTCATGTTGCTCTAAGGTAATGCATCTGGTGCAAACTATGCACCTAGCATAACTTCATAGGTGCACAATTGCACAACCTCCATAAATCCCCCTTCAAGCCCCCAAAAAATGAACTTTATAGATCTACATGATGCAATATTATGCGCCTTTTTCATTGGTGGAGGTGTACAACTACACAAATGCACATATTCCCATTTTTTCCCAAACTTTCCATCTACCCTATCCATCCCCTTCCACACCTTGTACATCTACATAGGTGTGTATGTTTGTAGGTGAACATGTACATAATTGTAAGAACTTGGTATAGCTTTGATACAATGCAAGAATTTGGTATAGCTCTAATACCATGTAAGAATTTTCCTAAGGCCAGAATGAAATGCCAAGATCTAAAACCTCAAGAGATAGCACAAGAGAGACAAGATATGATCAAATAGGAATGGATTAATTAGATAATTGGATGAACACATCATAGAAGTGTCTTGTATATAAAGGAAACCAAGATGACTAGGAGTCAAGCAAAGAGATAAGAAACAACTAAGAACATGTCCACCAAGAGTAGATTACCCTCCATTGTGCATAAATTTACATGCAACAATGAGAGGATAAGATTACCAAGGTATATCTCATGAAGAGATCTAGTAGACAATATGTGCTCAATTGGAGTGCAAACTACTCTATTGTCTACATGACAACTCATATGAATATGCAAACTCCTATGTATTACATGACAACTAATATGAAAATGAATTAACCTAAGTAAACTTAAGTAAAGTGTAAATTGTGAGGCCTCACCCCGACCCATTCTAGCACCTATGATACATTGTTATTTTGATACTCATGCTGACATGTCAGAACATTATCAGATACACTGAACATTGTTATCCTATTTTGCTATGTGTGATGCTTACTTCAATTATTTGATCTTGCCATTTAATTCTTATAAATATGTATAATGATGAAAGAAAATGTATGCAATGCTAACACATTGGTTACGCAAGTCGACCGGTTAGAAATATGAGTAGAATTAGATAAACAACTATTTATTAAGAAGTGGATGTTTTAAATTATGTATAATTTTCTTTAGAATGTTATTCACATTATGCACATGATTTTTGGACCTACTGATGTGTGCAATGAGTGTGCAGGAAAATCAGCCAAGATAACTCAATGGAAGAAATGGAGTTAAATTTCTTGTTAATTTTGTGCTAATTTTATATTGTAATTCTTTAAAAGTTGTAATTGGATCTTAATATGCTACTAACTTTTAATTATTCCTAATGAGCCCTTAAAGGCTTAACAACATTAAATTTAAGCACCCCTATGGATAAGGGTATGGGTAGGGGTACTTTCCAACCCTCTAGCCTCCTAGATTGACTCTTAGGGTCTCTTAAAAACCCTATTATAGGCTGATTTCGAAAATGGGTTGTCCTCTACTTGGGTTAGTAAAACCAACCTCCATCTTTTGTTACTTGAATCCTATTGGGGTTAAGGACCATACTTAGATGTCTTTTGGAAAAAAATTTAGTTTTTTTTTTGGTCAAACAATCCTCTAGTTTTGGGGGGAAGCCTTGAAGATTGAAGGTAGAAAAAGGGAAGCTCTTCTCAAACCACCATTGCCATAACTCTTTTATGAAGGTAGGAGTTCTACACTCCATGAATGGTTCTTTGTGTGTGTTCATATTTTGAATCTTGTTGCATCATGTTGGAGACATTGTGTAAATATGCATTCCTTGTTTTGTGTTGAGTGTGGTATTGGGAAGGATTTTATCTTGTTTTCTTTGATGTTATTCATATGCCTTCTTGGTGTGTTGATTTTTTTTTTTGAGATTTTTCATGGGGATGTATTTGGCAACACTCACCCTTGGATAGGGAAGAAGTGGCCATGCTTGGGGAAAGGGCATTAGGTGGACCTCAATAGTGTAGAGTCTCCTCTCATGGAGAGAGGAGGGAGAAAGGGTAGGGTGTATGGGCCCCTACTTGTCATCCCATACCTTGTTGCTGTGGAGAATTCTTGAATGTGAAAAAGAATGAAAATCCTTGTGGATATAGCCTCGAAAGGGCCTTGTGAAAGAATGGAAATTCTTGAAGTTTTAAGCCCCGAAAGGGCTAAGTGAAGGTATGGTGATTGACTTCTCCTATTGAGAAAATCCACCTTTCCCCTATATTGGTTCATTATTGGACCTATTGTGCAACCGGGTGGGAATGTATGTTCATTTTTCTTATCTCCTTGTGTTGTTACCTCCATGTTGTTTCTTATATCTCCCATGTTTACCTTTGAGGAAATGACGACATTTGATAAAAGTCTCATGTGAAAGTCTTGAAGAAAACTTAATGAATTGTAATATTATGTAAATTGAAATTGAATTTGATGTAGTGGCAAAGATATTGGGTTTTCTTACTGGTTCTTTCTCGATGGAGCCTTGAACCAGGATGAATAATAGAGGAAAGAAAAGAATAAGAAATTCTTCTTGCATTGCTCTCATGTGGTTCCAAATTTTGCATATGTTGTGAGAAAATAGGTTGATAGAAAATGACACTAATTTATAGATCTCCAAGTTTCCAATTATGTTATTACAATGCAATTTGAGATGTTGAAGTTTCAATATATGGTTAAGCAATTTGATGAATTAGAAATACTACATTGTGATCACCAAACTAATACATTCATTGTTATGCTCTATTAGTAATGCAATTGAAATTGAAATAATTATTCATCACCTTTTGAATTCTGAATATAGAATCATAATCCCTTGTTAAGGTTCATAAAGAATAAAATAAATTTTGATTAGGGGGATTATAATCCTTTGCATGCTTTTGTATCAATTTGATTAAGAGGATTATAGCTCCCTATTGCCTCTAGAAATGTTTAAATTCATCTTGCATATCAAAGAACTTTAGCAAGAAAACATGCCAACACGTAGCCAAAAATTGGCTTTCAAAAAAAAAGTGCACCTCCAGGCCCAAAAAGGCTCTCTGGAAAATGTATGGAGAAGCTCTAAAATTCCCCATGTCACAGAGAATATTCCAGGAAATATTCTTCCTTGGATTGCAAATCAAAAAAAAGAAAACATTGTTAATGCATTAAATAAAATGACTTATGTAAATTTGAATATATATAACACATCTAAAGATATATATACAATACTTTTAAATTCATCACCCCAACTATAAAACTTTTGGCATTTAATTCTTTGGGACTCATGATACAAGTCGAATCATGTAAGAATTTAAAAATATATATAATATAAAACTCTCCAACCACCTGTCAGCAAGTACAGGGGTCGGATCTCTTGAAGATGGTAGAAGATAGTTTTCTTGTTTTTAAATTTTTTTTATAATAACGAAGTATTTAAGGGGAGGATGGGAACTCAACAACCATCCCCCCTCCATTCTCCCTTCTCCATGCTTGCGCTGACCTCGTTTCATGAGGAAGGGAAAAATGAAGTGATGTTGACTGGAGGGATGTACGTCCTCTCCCATCGCTGCCTCCTCCTCTTCCCAATGCAGGTCATCCCTGCACAACGTCCTTTCCGCGCGGGACACAGGGACAGATGTGCCACGTGTAGGCTTGGACCCTGCAAGGAACTGGCCTAGGGTGGGTCGACATAACCTAGGCTTAGCATGGGGTAGGTGGGGTCGGGTTTTGGGCTAGGTTGAGTCAATGTGGGGGTGCGGTTTGGGGGGGGGGGGGCTTCCATGGAGATGGGGCCCACGTGTGGTAGGATAGGCCACTTGCCTTGGGGGTTTGGGATAGTGGTTTAGCATTTTGTTGGAATTTTGTTTGATGTGGGTTAGGCCATAGGATAGGGTTAGTGATACGTATGGGTTAGGGGTGAGTAAATTTAAATAATTTTAGGTTAATTAGCATGTGCTTAGTTGGATCAATTGATGGAGTTTCATTAGAAGGTTGGTGTGGTCAAGGGTATTATGGGGTAGGATAGTTTAATTTAGTGGGGCTTATATTTTAGTAGCTTGGATAGTTTTAAATTTAAGAATTAGTTTCTTTAGTAACGGTTGTTTGTTTGCGTTTTGTTACTTGTTTAAGAGTCAAGTACCTTAAATTTAATTAAGTTTAGATTTGTGCTAATTGATGTAATGTTAGCTTAAATTGAGAGTCTTTACATAAATTGTATATTGTAATTTGAGTTAATTATGGTTACTACATGTGTAGGGTAGTACTAAATCATGTTATTTCAAAACTTAATTTATGTTAATTTATATTATAGCCAGGTTCGTTCAAGCTAGTACTTATGTTTTGTTAATGGAAATGCATGTCAACTTTTGAATGAGAATTGTCATTACTCAAATTTTGGAATTCAAGCTAGGATCTTAGATGTTTAGTTAAGTTATAGATTGTTATAATTTAAATTAAGTATGCTGTTGATCTATAAACCAGATTAGTAAATTTGATGGCTTTAGGAATTAATGTATTAATTGTTAAGTAGCAAGGTGACTACTAATTAGGGATTTGAATGTTAAAATATTAAATTCATTTCAATTTAGAAGTCTTGAATGTGAAATTTGAATATCTCCATTAGAACAATTTTTATGTTTCATTTAGTAGTACGGGCCTAACTAATTAGAACATCCGTAAGGTCATAACAATTGAACATGACTAGTTCCATTATAGTTAAACTATAAAACTCTTTTGACCATAGTTAATCACATGAACATTATCTTTTTTAAAAAAAATAAAAAAAATTCTGTGTGTTTTTTTTTGTCCTTACCTTTTTGGGCATGACATTTTGGTATCAAAGCCCATGTTTCAACACTAGGAACCTAAAACCATTATGTTTCTAAACCTAACTAAAAACTTCAATTGTGTAGGATGCCTCCTATTACACGGAGCAACTGGCGAGGTAGAGGTCATAGGGCAAGAGGTGATAGAGCAGGGCAGGAGGATGGACCTCTGCCTCCACCACCACCTCCGCCTCCACCACCACCGAACCTGAACCAGGACATTATAGATGCACTTCAAACTTTGATCGGTGTAGTTCAGCAGAGGGTAGTACCTGTAGTTCAGCCAGGTCAGCAGATTCCAGTTGTGGGAGCAGAGGGACCAAGATGAGGCGGGCCTAGAGTCTGAGAGAGGACTAGGAGTCCCCCACCGAGATAGTTAGAGGGACAGGGTGAGCACGAGGAAGAGTCAATACACCAGAGAGAACCCCCACATGACGGACCTCCTAGGCATATAGGAGATGATATCAAGGATTTGATTCAACTTGGGCCACCTTTATTTACTGGTTCCACTGAAGGGACAGTAGTAGAGGCATGGTTACAGAGCCTATAGTGGTGCTTTGGATTATGTCCGTATGGGAGTAATCTAAAGGCACGACTAGCAGTTCATCAGTGGAGAGGTGATGCCTCTAATTGGTGGCATCAGGAGGAGACCATTGGAGGAGTGAGTATGGATACCCTCACCTGGGAGTCGTTCCTAGAGAGATTCAGGGAGCGGTACCTGTCTGAGCATTTCAGGCAAAAGCAAATAGAGGAATTTCATTCACTACATCAGAGGGGCCTCACTGTGACCCAGTATGAGAGCAGGTTTCTCGAACTCCTTCCTTATGTCGAGTACATGAAGGACAAGAAATTGCGAGTGCATCGATTTATCATGGGCCTGAATTTCTCACTGCAAGGTCTAGTTCGCATGGCCTTTCCCACCACATTCAGACAGGTTGTTGAGATGGCACTAGTGGCAAAGGACACTCAGGGTAGAAAGGGAATCAGAACTACACAGCAAGGTCCTCTAAGGGCCAACAGCCTTAGTAGCAGAAACCCCAGCAGCAGTAGCAGTAGAAACCCTTATAGGGTTATCAGGGCTCCAAGCCCAAGCAGTGGCATTCACAAGTTCTGAGGCAAGATCAGAGAGTACAGGTTCCACCATCACAGCCAGTGAAGACTCAATAGTCATCTAGGGGTGGATTTAGTAGATCTAGCAGGTCATGAGGCACATAGCAGTCTGGATCATAGGGTGCCTGATCCTATACATGAGGTCCATATTACACTTGTGGTGGCATGGGGCATATTGCTAGAGAGTGTTCAAAGGGACAATCCTCTAGTGGTCAGAGAGGGGCTTTTTCAGAGCTGACTTTTGGCGACATAGGCAGATCTCACAGAGTCTTTGCAGCGGTTGACAACCGCCAGGCCAAGCATCAGGCCACGATTATTGAGGCTACAAGTAGTATACGAGGTAGCACGGTTACCATTCTATTTGATTCTGGAGCTACTAATTCATTTATATCTCCTTTCATCATGGAGCATTGCGGGCTAGTAGCAGTTAGTCAGGATGTTAGTTGGGAGGTAGAGTTAGCCTCAAGAGCCAGAGTGTCAGTCAATTCCATGGTGCATAGTTGCCCGATTCAGATTGGAGACACGTCCACGATGTCTGATCTACGTATTACCTCTCTAGGTTCTTATGATGTTGTTCTTGGCATGGACTGGCTGTATGGCCACAGTGCCAAGATGGATTGTCGAAAAAAGAGAGTGGATTGTGTGGATGAGTATGGTACCTCTAGAGTGATCCTTGGGGTTAAGAGACCCATATCCCTTCGTATGATTTCTGCTATGCAGCTTAGACGGTGCATGCGGAAGGGATGTCAGTTGTTTGCTATCACCATCAGTGACAGGGAGGAAGATCCTAAGAGGGAGCCATCCCTTAATGATTTTCCTATATTGCAGGAGTTTGCAGATGTTTTTCCTTTAGAGCTTCCTGGTAGGCCTCCACCTAGAGTAGTGGATTTTCATATTGATCTTGTGCCAAGAGCAGAGCTAGTATTGAGAGCACCATATAGGATGACTACCCATGAGCTTAGTGAACTTAAGATTCAGTTGGAGGAACTCTTAGAGAAGGGGCATATTTGACCTAGTGTGTCACCTTGGGGTGCACCAGTGATCTTCGCTAAGAAGAAGGATGGATCACTTAGGTTGTGTATTGATTATCGACAATTGAACAAAGTAACCATCAAGAACTGATACCCTCTTCCTAGGATTGATGACCTCTTTGATCAGTTATAGGGTGCTCAGGTATTTTCAAAGATTGATCTCAAGTTAGGCTATCATCAGTTGAGGATTGTGGATAGTGATATTCCTAAGATTGCATTTCGTACTAGGTATGGCCACTACGAGTTCACTGTGGTACCATTCGGCCTCACGAATGCTCCCGCTGTATTCATGAGCCTCATGAATGGAGTATTTTGTACCTTTTTGGATAAGTTTGTGGTTGTTTTCTTGAATGACATCTTGATATATTCTCATAATGAGCAGGAGCATGAAGAGCACTTGAGACAGGTATTGCAGAAATTGAGGGAGAACCAATTGTTTGGCAGCTTGTTGAAGTGTGCATTCTTTAGACCTGAGATACATTATTTGGGTCATGTCATATCAGGTGATGGAGTCTCAGTAGACCCATTGAAGATTAGGGCCATCATGGATTGGCCGGCACCCACCAGTGTCACTGAGGTGAGGAGCTTTATGGGGCTAGCAGGGTACTATCGATGCTTCATTGCAGGATTCTCTAGATTGGCACATCCCATCACATCTCTTCAAAGGAAGGGAAAGAAGTATGAGTGGACAGAGAAGTGTGACAGAGCTTTTCAAGAGCTCAAGAGAGCCCTTACGAGTGCACCGATTCTTGTAGTACCAGATCCATCCGCAGACTTCGTGGTGTGCACTGATGCATCTTTGGACAGCATAGGGACAGTTCTTATGCAGGATGGCCGACCCATTTCCTTTGAGTCTAGGAAATTGAAGACTCGTGAACTCAACTATCCTACTCACGACCTAGAGCTTGCGGCAGTAGTTCATGCCCTAGTTAGGTGGTGACACTTTCTACTGGGTCACAGATTTGAGCTTCACTCTGACCACCAGAGCTTACAGTACATATTCACATAGCTGAACCTTAATGCTAGGCAGAGAAGGTGGATGGAGTTCCTTTGTGAGTACAATTTTGATGTTCATTACATCAAGGGGAAAGAGAATGTAGTTGCGGATGCCTTAAGTAGAAGGCGCCATGAGTTATCATCTATGACTACTTGTACTGATTTGAGGGAAAATATTCTTCAGCACTTGCCAGCGGATGAGATTTATATAGAGGTTAGTCAGGTGGTGCATTCTCAGAGACCCTTAGAAGGGAAGTATTCAGAGTATTCCTTGGATTTTGATGGACTCTTGTGCCATAGAGGACGTATGTATGTACCCCTCACTGGGGGATTGCGTGAGTTTATTATACTTGAGGCTCACCGAGCACCTTATGCAGTGCACCCCGGTGTTAAGAAGTTACATGCAGATTTGAGGCAGTTGTATCACTGGCCAGGCATGAGAGTGCAGATTGCTAACATAGTTGCAATATGCCTCGAGTGTTAGAGGGTGAAGGCGGAGCATCGGCATCCCGGTGGGCTCCTTCAGCCTCATAAGATCGCGGAGTGGAAGTTGGGTGTTATATCTATGGACTTTATTGTTGGTCTCCCCTTGTCATCTCATCACCATGATGCTATTTTGGTGACAGTTGACACATTGACCAAAGTTTCCCACTTCTCTCCCGTGCGTACTACATATACAACACGGAACATAGCGCAGGTGTTTCTACGAGATATTTTTAGGCTTCATGGCGTTCCCCGTAAGATCATCTCCGACAGGGACTCGTTGTTCACCTCATCTTTTTAGCGAGAGTTGCAGTTGGCATTGGGCACTAAGCTCAGTTTTAGTACAGCATACCATCCTCAAACTGATGGGCATACAAGGCCTCATAAAGCAGCATACCTATGGAAGAATGGGCAGACCGAGCAGAAATTGGATCTTACTATGCTACTAACTTTTAATTATTCCTAATGAGCCCTTAAAGGCTTAACAACATTAAATTTAAGCACCCCTATGGATAAGGGTATGGGTGGGGGTACTTTCCAACCCTCTAGCCTCCTAGGTTGACTCTTAGGGTCTCTTAAAAACCCTATTATAGGCTGATTTCGAAAATGGGTTGTCCTCTACTTGGGTTAGTAAAACCAACCTCCATCTTGAGTTACTTGAATCCTATTGGGGTTAAGGACCATACTTAGAGGTCTTTTGAAAAAAAGTTTAGTTTTTTTTTTGGTCAACCAATCCTCTAGTTTTGGGGGGAAGCCTTGAAGATTGAAGGTAGAAAAAGGGAAGCTCTTCTCAAACCACCATTGCCATAACTCTTTTATGAAGGTAGGAGTTCTACACTCCATGAATGGTTCTTTGTGTGTGTTCATATTTTGAATCTTGTTGCATCATGTTGGAGACATTGTGTAGATATGCATTCCTTGTTTTGTGTTGAGGGTGGTATTGGGAGGGATTTTATCTTGTTTTCTTTGATGTTATTCATATGCCTTCTTGGTGTGTTGATTTTTTTTTTGAGAGTTTTCATGGGGATGTATTTGGAAACACTCACTCTTGGACAGGGAAGAAGTGGCCATGCTTGGGGAAAGGGCATTAGTTGGACCTCAATAGTGTAGATTCTCCTCTCATGGAGAGAGGAGGGAGAAAGGGTAGGGTGTATGGGCCCCTACTTGTCATCCCATACCTTGTTGCTGTGGAGAATTCTTGAATGTGAAAAAGAATGAAAATCCTTGTGGATATAGCCCTGAAAGGGCCTTGTGAAAGAATGGAAATTCTTGAAGTTTAAGCCCCGAAAGGGCTAAGTGAAGGTATGGTGATTGACTTCTCCTATTGAGAAAATCCACCTTTCCCCTATATTGGTTCATTGTTGGACCTATTGTGCAACCGGGTGGGAATGTATGTTCATTTTGCTTATCTCCTTGTGTTGTTACCTCCATGTTGTTTCTTATATCTCCCATGTTTACCTTTGAGGAAATGAAGACATTTGATAAAAGTCTCTTTTGAAACTCTTGAAGAAAACTCAATGAATTGTAATATTATGTAAATTGAAATTGAATTTGATGTAGTGGCAAAGATATCAGGTTTTCTTAGTGGTTCTTTCCCGATGGAGCCTTGAACCAGGATGAATAATAGAGGAAAGAAAAGAATAAGAAATTCTTCTTGCATTGCTCTCATGTGGTTCCAAATTTTGCATATGTTGTGAGAAAATAGGTTGATAGAAAATGACACTAAATTATAGATCTCCAAGTTTCCAATTATGTTATTACAATGCAATTTGAGATGTTGAAGTTTCAATATATGGTTAAGCAATTTGATGAATTAGAAATATTACATTGTGATCACCAAACTAATACATTCATTGTTATGCTCTATTAGTAATGCAATTGAAATTGAAATAATTATTCATCACCTTTTGAATTCTGAATATAGAATCATAATCCCTTGTTAAGGTTCATAAAGAATAAAATAAATTTTGATTAGGGGGATTATAATCCTTTGCATTCTTTTGTATCAATTTGATTAAGAGGATTATAGCTCTCTATTGCCTCTAGAAATGTTTAAATTCATCTTGCATATCAAAGAACTTTAGCAAGAAAACATGCCAACACGTAGCCAAAAATTGGCTTTCAAAAAAAAAGTGCACCTCCAGGCCCAAAAAGGCTCTCTGGAAAATGTATGGAGAAGCTCTAAAATTCCCCATGTCATAGAGAATATTCTAGGAAATATTCTTCCTTGTATTGCAAATAAAAAAAAAACATTGTTAATGCATTAAATAAAATGACTTATGTAAATTTGAATATATATAATACATCTAAAGATATATATACAATACTTTTGAATTCATCACCCCAACTATAAAACTTTTGGCATTTAATTCTTTGGGACTCATGATACAAGTTGAATCATGTAAGAATTTAAAAATATATATAATATAAAACTCTCCAACCACCTGTTAGCAAGTATAGGGGTCGGATCTCTTGAAGATGGTAGAAGATAGTTTTCTTGTTTTAAAAAAAAATTTATAATAACGAAGTATTTAAGGGGAGGATGGGAACTCAACAACCATCCCCCCCCCCCCCCCCCCCCCCATTCTCCCTTCTCCACACTTGCGCTGACCTCGTTTCATGAGGAAGGGCAAAATGAAGTGATGTTGATAGGAGGGACGTACGTCCTCTCCCGTCGCTGCCTCCTCCTCTTCCCAACGCAGGTCGTCGCTGCGCAATGTCCTTTCCGCGCGGGACAGGGGGACAAACTTGCCACACGCAGGCTTGGACCCTGCAAGGAACCAGCCTAGGGTGGATTGACGTAACCTAGGCTTAGCATGGGGTAGGTGGGGTCAGGTTTTGGGCTAGGTTGAGTCAACGTGGGGTTGCGGTTTGGGGGGGGGGGCTTCCATGGAGATCGGGCCCATGCGTGGTAGGATAGGCCAATTGCCTTGGGGGTTCGGGATAGTGGTTTAGCATTTTGTTTGAATTTTGTTTGATGTGGGTTAGGCCATAGGATAGGGTTAGTGATACGTATGGGTTAGGGGTGAGTAAATTTAAATAATTTTAGGTTAATTAGCATGTGCTTAGTTGGATCAATTGATGGAGTTTCATTAGAAGGTTGGTGTGGTCAAGGGTATTATGGGGTAGGATAGTTTAATTTAGTGGGGCTTATATTTTAGTAGCTAGGATAGTTTTAAATTTAAGAATTAGTTTCTTTAGTAACGGTTGTTTGTTTGCGTTTTGTTACTTGTTTAAGAGTCAAGTACCTTAAATTTAATTAAGTTTAGATTTGTGCTAATTGATGTAATGTTAGCTTAAATTGAGAGTCTTTACATAAATTGTATATTGCAATTTGAGTTTATTATGGTTACTACATGTGTAGGGTAGTACTAAATCATGTTAATTCAAAACTTAATTTATGTTAATTTATATCATAGCCAGGTTCGTTCAAGCTAGTACTTATGTTTTGTTAATGGAAATGCATTTCAACTTTCGAATGAGAATTGTCGTTACTCAAATTTTGGAATTCAAGCTAGGATCTTAGATGTTAAGTTATAGATTGTTATAATTTAAATTAAGTATGGTGTTGATCTATAAACCAGATTAGTAAATTTTATGGCTTTAGGAATTAATGTATTAATTGTTAAGTAGCAAGGTGATTACTAATTAGGGATTTGAATGTTAAAATATTAAATTCATTTCAATTTAGAAGTCTTGAATGTGAAATTTGAATATCTCCATTAGAAAATTTTTTTATGTTTCATTTAGTAGTACGGGCCTAACTAATTAGAACATCCGTAAGGTCATAACAATTGAACATGACTAGTTCCATTATAGTTAAACTATAAAACTCTTTTGACCATAGTTAATCACATGAACATTATCTTTTTAAAAAAAAAAAAAAAAATTCTGTGTGTTTTTTTTTGTCCTTACCTTTTTGGGCATGACATAAATAGTAAGTACTTATTTAAAACAACAATACTTCATATTTTCTACAATTTTTTTAGAATATTTAGCTATTTTTTCATCATTGTTGGAGTTGTCAAGGGTCTTTTATGTTTCTCTTCAACAAATTTTTGTTAAAAACTACAATTGGAATAATTGTTATTTTGTCAATGATGTGTACCTTATTGGTAAGATAGTTTTCTATTTGATTTGAGTTTCATATCTAGATGATTGATGAAGATGATTTGAGAAGTTGGACATAAAAAAAGCACCTAGAAAAATGGTTTATTTGTGAGAGGAAACTACAGTGGGCACTTGATTAGTTAGACATTCCCAATATAAAGTGATTATTTAATCATGCTATAAAAAGAGATGATAGTTGTATTGAAGCTTTGAAGAAGTTATCAAAGACTTACCAAATACATAAGCTTGACCAAGAAAAAGAGAAGAAGATTAAGGAATTTGAAGTAAATGTCAAGTGGTGCTAGTGTTCAGTGAGCCCCAATATTTTCCAAGCAAAAGTAGTGTCAACCAAGAACTAGTATTGAGGAAGTGGAATTATTTGTACCAAATAGAAATGTTAGTAGTGACCAAGTAACCTAGTGATGACAAAGTGTCAAAGCAAGGTGTTGGCCAAGGGACAACATTTAATAGTTTATGACAAAATTATGTATTCTAGCCAAAATTGGTGATTTCATGGAATATGTAAAGCATGTTCAAGATAAGTAATGATGAAATTGATTATTTAATTCAAGAAAAGTGTCAAATGAGTGATCTAAGGCATTAATTAATTTCAAGGAGAAATTTCTAAACAACAAGAATATAAATAAGAAGGTGGAAATATTCATCATATGTGTTTAATCTAATCAAAACCCTAAGTTTTATGGTTGTGTTTAAGCATCAATAGATTAGAATTTGTTGGAAATGATTGAAAAGATCATGAGGGAGATTGTTGGAAATGATCATATGGAACTGGAAAAGAATGTTCTCAATCATTGTTTTGTCATTGATGTCAAACTTGCTACTTGTAGGAATGACAATTGCTTAAGTGATCCAAATGCTATCAATTAACTGATTGACAAGGAGGAGGCAATCAATAAGATGTAACTAGAACACCTAGAGAGAGGTTGAAGTTATGTTATTGTAATGAAGTACAAGGATCAGCCAAGCCATTGATGAAATAGTGTACTGATGACTCCAAGACATAGAGAGTGGGCACACTAAAACATATCAAAGATGTAAGGTTTTAGCTAAGACATTTGTAAAGCCTAATTAAGTAAAGAGGAAACTAAGAAAATACAGATGCCGAGCAGATACAAGTGTTGAGAAAATACAGATGCCGAGCAGATATAAGTGTTGAGCAGATACAAGTGCCAAGCAGATACAAGTGCCGAGTAACATAGAGATGGTGAGCATCAATGAACCAATAGTGTTGAGTAACACAAAGATGCCAAGCATTAGTAAACCAATAATGCTGAGTTGCTACATTATTTCAAAAATTGAAGATTCGCCAAATCTAAGCCGATAATGTTGTTATCTAGAAGTTTATGAATTAAATAGAAGATAAGAATGATGACTTGGTGGCACAGAACACCACGTAGAACATTTTTTTTTGGAGAATACAACTGGAGTCTAGACGAAGTTTCTAGATAAGAGTAAGATATGGGGTAGATACATTGTATCCTATCTAATCCATTTGAAACCCTAAAGTTGGAAAGGGAGAATTGAGCAGCAAAGGCAAACCAAATTTCTATTTAAGGAGTCATAAGGTCACAAAGCAAAGAGAGAGGAGGTCAAGCATGAAAGCATAATTGCTGAAGGAGGTGCTAAAGAGAAAGAAATCACATTTACTCTGCTTCAATAGAGGACCATAGAAATGGATGCATTGGTATGATGAGTAAGAAGACTCAAGGAGACAAAGCTTGAGATGACAAGTTGTAAGAACTGAAGTGATTAAAAGCCAAGCACAAGGACTGAACTGAAGAGTGATCTAAAATCTGAAAAGTATGTTGTAAGTTGTATTAGATTAACAATCTATTATTGTTACTCTCTAGCAATTCTACCAAATAGTTTAAATCCTATGGACTTAGGTTGGTTTAATAGCCATGTTGTAAATCCTTTAACAGGGTGACATTCCAAGTGAATGTTCTAAAGTCTTTTGATCAGGCCCATTCCTAATAGTATGGTGAAATCCTCTAATAAGGTCACATTTAATAGTTTGTTGTAAGCCTTTAATAGGGTAGGCTTTTAACAGGGCATCACTTTAGAAGAGTGAAAATCAAGTAGCATGTTACTGGTGGTTTTTCCCAAATTGGGTTTCTATGTAAATCACTGTGTCATGTGTTGATCTTGCATGTTTTATTCCTACATATTGATTTGATGTAATTTGTTAAGATGGTTGATTTAAGTTTGGATGGATGAAAAGTGTATGGATTCATTATAAGTAGTGAAAAATTATTATTAGGGCATTTGGACCTTGAATAATTGATTCACCCCCCCCTCTTAGTTATTCTAAAGAATTCTAATAGAATTGACTATTCAAGGAGGTACAAGAGATTACCTAAGGAGAGGTTAGAGCAATTGTTGATTCTATTGATTGGAAAAATTAAGAAAGGAGGTTGAGAAGTATTTAGAAGAGGTGAAGCATGATTGCTTGAAGGGTTGCTAAGAGAATTAGAGAATGAGATGATAATGGAGGCCAGTTAGTTGATTAGAATTCAAAACAAATTGTAAATTATATTTGTAAAGTGAGTTGTACTTGTTAGATCAAAATGTACTAACACTTTCTAATCATTGTATCACTACAAAAACCCTTTAATCATGGTTTACCTAATAGTCATATGTAAATCCTTTAATAAAGGTGGAAATCTAATGGAATGTTATAAAGTCCTCTAATAAGGCCACTCCTATGAGGGTGATAAATCATTTAACAATGTCACATTTAATAGTCTATTTTTTAACCTTTAATAGGGTTGGATCCTAACATAACTTACTTTAGAAGATTTAAAAGATTGGTGACATGTTACCAGTGGTTTAAAAAAAATTGGGTTTCCATGTTAAATCCTAGTGTCAAACTCTTGTAGATTTTATTTGAGATGATTTTCTATTAATGTTTTAAAATCTACAAGTCTTTAATTATTAGGATAGTGGATTTCTAGTTTATGTTATTGATAATTTCCTATAGAAACTAAGCTATTAAATGATTAGATTTGGATTAGTAAAATTGTTTATTTGTTCAATTGGTACATCTAAACCCTAGATAACTAATTCACCCCCCTCTCACTTATTCTAAACATTCTAACAATTGATATCAAATATTTGGTGCTTGTAAAGAAAAAATTGAAGGTACTTGAAGCTAAAGATCAAGATGTACAAAAATGAGATTCCAAGCTTGAATAAAGAGAACTTTCTTGCATGGAAGAGTTTGATGATACTGCCACTCACAAGAATTGTAGATAATGAAAAAACTTTGTGGATATTGCATTAGCCATAAGCTATACTAAGTTTGATAACATAACCATGCTAAAGAATAAAAGCAACCATTCTATGTTGGAGATTGCATTAGCCATAAGCTACACTGAGTTTAATAACATAAATACTTAAAAAATTCCAAGGACACAATTGATAGTTATTCAAGATTTATTGAAGATATAGTGGTCAAACTAGTTATTATTGCTTGGATTATATCTCCTAACAGAAATAGAATCTAACTAAGAGAGGCTATGCATATGTAAGAGAAATGTTGAATATATAGTGGTCAAATAGGCACATATTGATGAGCAATGAGTGAAGAACTATGAAGACTATGAGCTAACAGTTTGGTTATAATTTTGAATAGTTATAATAGTGCTATGTAATAAGTATTGTAATATCTTAAGGTGATCCCATATCATAATTTTAAATAGGGAAACCCTTAAAGTTGACTCAATAATTAGTTTTAGAACTTGGTATAAATAAATGTTGTTAATTTCCTTGTTGGTAAGTATAGATTAAGTGATATAGTAGGATTAAGATTATAAGCAATATTTGTGTACAATGTGTATGTAAAATTTATGTGATATCTAGTATATTTTTTATTGTTTATCTTTTGATGAGAGAAATGTTTGGTGTGGTTAATGCATTTTAAGATGATAGAGAGACTATATTTGACAAAGAAAATGCTCTAGATAGTTGTTTATTGATATTATTTTGAGAAGGATAATACTAAGGCCAAATGGATAGTGATTTTTATGGTCGTTACCCTAAAGTTGTTTTGATAGTAAGTCCTTCTACCTTCTATAACTGCTAACAGGGTTGGAATCTCCTAATAGGGATTCAAAGCCTCCTACTAGAAACTCATATGCAATGATTGTTATTCATTAACTCTTAACAAGGTCCATCCTCTTACAAATAACTTATTTATTAGTGCATCATTTTCTCAGTACTATCCCCACCAAGGTTTTTCCTCTGATCAAGAGTTTCTCTTGTTGACAAATCTGGTGTTATTGTGTATGATTATCTTGTTATGATTGTTGCACTTACTAATTACATGATTTAGATTTAGTAAGGTTAATAAGAGATTTTATAATATGATAATTGATTCACCTTCTCTCAATTATCTTGGTGGGCTTTTTTTGCAACATGATCCATAATTGATTATTTCTTATTTTAGCAATTTCATTTTTTTGTGTTGTTCTTGGTATAGATAACTATCATTTTATACTACTCATACAAAAAAAATTTAGGGAGTTCAATAGACATAAATTCACCACCTTTATTAGATCTTAAACATTTCAATTGTCCACTAGTTTCTTTCTCAACTCTAGCCTTATACCATTTCAAAATATCAAAAGTATGTGATCAAAATACCTTCATGAACATAATAGTCATCATAGTTGTGTAATCACCATCAAATAGAAAAAGCATCTATCACCATAATAACTTTCCACTATCATCAGTCCACAAAAATTAGTATGTGCTACTTCTAATTTTTTATTTGAAGTGTGTGACTTTCTTGAAAATTTTGATTTTGGAATCTTAATAAGATGACTTTCTTTTTCACATTTCATTCTTAGGTTTATGTAGATTTGGTAAGCCTCTAACTATTTTCTTTCTATTAACCTTCACCATGTTCTAAAAAATTAGGTGACAAAACTCTTATGTTCCAACCATACTTCCTCAAATTTAGAAAACAAAAATGTCTCAATTTTAGGACCGAGATAAAATCGATTAAATTTTGTTTGCATTCCATTTATAGATAGATTTATATCATCATCATCGATCTCTACATTTTTGTTCTAAAACTCCATCTTGTTACTCAAATTTCTCAACTTAACAACACTCATAAGATTATACTTTAGTCCTTGTACCTAATCAGCATTATCACATCTTATTGTTAGCATAAATCTTGATAGTATTCCATTGGGGGAGTAACCTTAGCATTGGATAGATGGATGGCATGATTGACATGTTACATTCATGGCTCTATTTTTCATTGATGTCAACATAGCATTATCTCTATGAAGACTAGGAGAATAAAAGATAGAGAAAAAGGTTGTACAAAAAATGGTTTGATTATCAAGTCTAGTGAAATTTAAGATACACTCTATATTGTGTCCTGATGTCATAGATAAGAGTGTATACAAAGATTCAAAGACATGTGAGCGTTATTTGTGAATAACATAAGATAGTTTATAGACATACTACCTAAGAAGTGATCTATGATGTTTGGATTGTATCTCCTAACATGGAAATAATCTTGATGAGTGAAGTTAGATAGTGATAGAACACAATTTGATGATAATTTCAGCAAGTGCACAAGGTAATAGGTTGTACATGTGTGAATTTGTGAAGACTACAAGCCAACAATATTTTGTAATTGTAAAATGATTGTTTGTCTTAATGAGGTCATATTATAATTAACTGGGAATTCCTTAGGGCTGACTAAAGGCATTTTTTTAAGGATATGGTATAAATGAATGTTATTTTCCATATTTTTATGTATTTATTGAAGTGGAGGTAAAGTGAGAATGAGAAGATTATTAGATAAATATGTTTAAGCAATCCAAGGGGTTATTCGATGTGAAGTTGGTGATCTAGTATTGAAATTAGTAGAAGTAGATTTGTCTAGTCAAAAGGAAATATATAAGGAGTTTGAGCTATTCATTTCTATTAATTTTCAAGGAAAAATATAGAGGCCATTAAGATAGTTAGTTTGATGTTCTATCCCTTCAGCTGTTTGGACAATGGGTCCTTCTATTGTCTACAAGTTTTAATAGGGCTGACACAACTCCTAATAGTATTAGAATAATCTAATAGGGACTTAAAGTCTCCTAATATGGATTGTTATATATTGAATCTATTTGATTATTTTCTAAAAAAAATTATTCCCTTACAAGGAGATTTAATATAATTACACTATTTTTTGGGTATCATCCCCACCAAGGTTTTCCCTCTAATTAAGGGTTTCCTTAGTTAACATATATGGTTTAATTGTTTATGTATATCTTCTTATGGTTGTTGATTATATTATTCACATGCTCAATGATTAATAAGGTTGATACATATTCTAATAGTTAGGTAACTTATCTACCCCTTTAAGTTATCTTGGTAGACTTTAGTTTATAACAATTGGTATCAGAGCATAAAGTCCTTGAAGAAAAAGATTAAAAACTTAAGAAGATCAATGAAAGGTTACTTTAGAAAAGAAATTCCTATGATTGATGTACTTAACTATGACAAATGGCAAGAGAAGATAAAGGATCATTTTCTATGTATGGTTCAATGGTATTGGATGATGACATAGAAGGGAAACAAGATTGTGGAAGAAAAAAAACTTGAGGAATGTAGTGAAGTTGAAAGAGATCTATTTATTTGAAATATGATTGCTAGTGAAGGATTGTTAGAGTAAATACTTAATTATTAATTATTTATTCTATTTACTTAAGATTAATTAGGTTAATGCATTCATTTAATTTTTTTAGTGATGAGTTGTTAACAACACGAGAGTTTGTTCCCTTCTAGCATGTTCCACCTTTTTCTGGAAGTGTGCTTAGCTGTCAACCTTATCTTCTAGAACTTTCCAACTTGTTCTACAAGCTTCCATGAGGCCTTTATATTTGGGCTCTCTCATTGTATCTCAAAAAACATTTTCATTGTAAATACATTTTTATTGTTTGCAATATGTTCTCTCTCAAGTTGGTTTAGGGTTTTTCCAAGCTCCACCTCTTCCTTCTTGGTTTCCCTTCAACATGTTATTTGCATACATGTGATCTTGGCATTCGTTGAAGGATTTTTGAAGCCATGATTCAGAGACAAAAACTCTAGTTTATTTGTGTATTTTTCTTCAATTCAAGGGAAGAACATTTTTTTGGATCACTTTGGGCCCAAATGGACACTGTCATTGGCTTGAGAAGGTTGTTTATAGTCAAGATTCATATAAAATTTGTTAATTTTGGAGATAGAGCTTTGGGAGGAAAAAAAAAATTAGTTGCAAGGCTAGCTGTATGGTTGTATGGACAATTTTGGCAAAAATAAAAATAAAAATTTATAAAAGTCACTCTACCAATGAGCCATCAAGCAGCCACTAGCGCTCAACTCATCGATCGTCATAGCCAGCTGAGTTGTCACAAAGCAGCCCTAGCTCGGCTGCCACTGATAGGCCACCCCATTGCTACCAACGCACCAACGTGACTAGTGGCTCCTCTAGTATTTCTCCACCTCCATCAGTTATAGCTCCTCTCAACTCCACCACCTCTGAGCATCATCTCTGCTATAGCTGCAACATAGTCACCTCACAAGTGTGGAAGGTTCTACCCATGTGGCAACTTATTTTGAGCCCAATCACCAGCTACAGGGGTGGCACATGGCATGGGTGCCATATGGCACTTTTCCACGTAGATCCTACCATGTCACCTACCACCTTATCTACCTACCACATGGCTACCACATGCACCTACCATGTGGCACTCTTTTTTTGCTGCGATAGTTGAGAAGCCATCAAATTTAAGCTAGGCAATTGCTGACATAAGCATGATGTCATCCTACATCAGCACCTTCATGCACCTCTCTAGGGTTAGTTTAACCTACTTGTAATTTTTTGGCCATGTCTTGTGCATACAGATCTATTTTTTCAATCCGAAAAAAGTGCTAAAAAGCTAGTTCTAAGATGGAGACATTAGTGTAGGTATTTTCAAGTTTTAATGTAGTTTAGTTGCTCATTTTTGTAGTTGAAGTCCAAAGTTCTATTTTTGACTTGGGCATGCATATCTTTTCCATCCCATGTCCATTTTTGGGAAATTTTATATTTTTGTGAAGCTGGTTTTGTTATCTTTACATAAATGTGGTGTTTTTTTCTTTAGATTCTAGCCCATGCTCTTTCTATCATCTTTTTGGCATTTTTGCTCTATGGTGGATATCTTGGGTATTTCAAGTCCAAGGATCATTTTCAAGGCATGGAATCTTTTGTTTTGGGTTGTACTATCTTGTGTATCAGCTTTTTTCCTTTTCTAATAATTCTAGACTTTATTTGTAAGCACTTTTATGTATACGTACTGAGATAACATGCCACTTTTGCATTTCAAGTTCATGAATGTTGTTTTGAGATAGTTGTACTTGCACTATTTTTATAAAATAGAATGGGGGGGGGGATAGTTATTGCCATTTTTGTGTCCTCTCCCTTTGTGAACTGAGTGTTCCTTCCATGGCATTAGCCCCATGTAGTGTTAGTGTGACCGTGTCTTTATAGGTGTGTGCACCTCTTCCTCTCTCATCATTCTTGGTTCTGTTTGCAAAGGATTTTGGTCCAGCTTCTTAGTTTCCTATCATCTCACCCTATTTTCATTAAGGGGGGGTTATTCTTTTGATCTAATACATCCTTGGTTGGATGGTTTGATAGTGTGAGCTATGTATTTAGTGGTTGATCCTATATACGAGGTGATTGTAGTGGCTAGCTACCTTTGCATTTTTGTGAGATGGATCATCTACCATATAGAAATGCTCAGTTTGTGCCTTCTTCTTCCATGGAGGTTCTTCAATTCAAAAATTTCTTTCTAATGGCAGATTTTGTAGCTTCTTCATGCTTCAATGATGCTCTTCATGATAACTCTTTATTCCTATTTTAGGGGACATTTCTCTAGTTGGAGGCTTCTTCTGTCCTTCTCTACCTCTTTTTGGGGGAGGGTTGTTCAAATGTGGTTTTCTCTCTTTCCTAATTTTTAGAGGTTGCATTTCTTGCATTGTACATGGGTACCTAACATGGCCTCATTGCCAGGACCCATTTTGCATTTCATCTTATTTTTGTGAGCTTAAGGCATTCCCCTAAGTTGCACTTAAGGGGGGTGTTAAAATAAATAATTTATTATTTATTATTTATTCTATTTACTTAATCTTACTTAGGTTAATGCATTCATTTACTTGTTGTAGTGATGAGTTTTTGACAACAGAGGAGTTTGTTCCCTTCTAACATGTTCCACCTTTTTGTGGAAGTGTGCTTATCTATCAACCTTATCTTCTACCACTTCCTAGCTTGTTCTACAAGCTTCCATGAGGCCTTTATATTCAGGCTCTCTCATTGTATCTCACAACGTATTTTCATTGTAAATACATTTTCATTTTTTGCAATATGTTCTCTTTCAAGTCTATTTAGCATTTTTTCAAGCTCCACCTCTTCCTTCCTGGTTTCCCTTCGATAGGTTATTTGCATGGAGGTGATCTTGACGAGCTGTGGAGTTGGATTTCATCAACTCCTACAAGAATTAGTGGTATCTCTTCTTGAAAATGAATAAAGTTAGGTAAAATCTTTATAGACATCTCATGCAATTTGGAAAGCCTTAGAATCTACTATTGAAGGTTATAAGAATGCTAAAAGAATCAAACTACAAAATTGGATATGTTTATTTCAAGATACTTAAATGATGGAAGATGAATATATAAGAATCTATATTGGAATAATATCATAAAGTGTTGCATAAATTAATTATTCTAGTGGATCTAAATATGAAGATGATATTATATGGAAGATCTTCAAAGAATTGACACCGCCATTCAAACAGATGACATAGATGATTGAGAAAGTGATACCTTGTACAAAGAAGTTTATTAGAGAGATTCTACTTGGAAGATTGAAAGAAATAGAAGTAAGCTTAAATAAATCTAGCAAATTTCCTAGAGTGGAAAAATATTTAGTGCATTAAGTGTTCATCCTTCCTTATTAATAAGTAAAACTACTAGTGGAGACTATGCTACTAGTAGTAGATCCAAATTTGAGGAGGATAGAAGAATTGAAGAAGGAATTTCCCTGCTTGTAAGAAGAGAACTAGATAGTAAGAGAAGCTTTAAATGTTGTACTTGCAATAAATTTGGTCATTATGCTCCTAAGTGTCCTCAAAAAGATAAGTATTATAAGAATAATTTGAATTCTAAAAAGCCT
>CM053784.1:324452789-324515289 GCA_028749045.1 Cupressus sempervirens
CTGACTTCTTTGTAGACCAACCAAACTTGGTTTACACTAACTTCTTTACAAACTAACCAAACTCTATTGATATTAACTTCTTTATAGATGGAAAAAAATTGGTTGATACTGACTTCTTTTTAGACTGACCAAACTCAGTTTACACTAACTTCTTTGTAAACTAGAAAAACTTAGTTTATATTGATTTCTACTTGGTTGATACTAGAATCTCCTTTGGTGCCCATCTAAGCTAGACTTACACTAACTATGCTTAGTTAAGGCTTGAAATTTGTGTAACATCAATGAAAATATACAATTGAATAAATTATTCCAAAAAAATACCTCTTTGGTGTTGATGGAAAAACAACATGCCAATGTGAACTATTGAAAGTATGAGCATTTTTAATATCCTTAGTTTCATCCTGATTTATCATCCTTAGCTCCTTCTAAGATTTTGCTTGAGTTTTTCACTAGTATTTTCTATCATTTTCTCCCTCTTAGCTTAAGACTCCATTAATAATACTTTCCCTCAATCTTATGACTTTTTCGTGTTGACACTAAAATCTACCTCTTTGATATTAATTGTCAAAGGCTACAGGCATCTAAAATTACAATGTACCTTGTGTAGTAATTCATATGCAATATACACTATATATAAATTGTATCAACTTGATTAATCTTTAATATAGCTTGGTTGATGCCTCGCTAATTATTTTCTTTTAATGAGCATCAAAGAGGAGAATAACACTAACTTTACCTCTTGGATTCATGAATACATCCTTAGGTAAAACTTTGGTGAATATATCTGCTATCTTCTCCTTGGTCACATATTCTAATTTTATCTCCTTGTCTTGGGCCAATTCCCTTGGGAAATGACATTTGATTGCAACGTGTTTTTTCTTAGAGTGCATCACTATATTTTTAGATATATTAATTGCACTTATGTTATCACAATAGATAACCACTAGTTCCTTGATCTCTTCCTTCATTCCTAACATCAATTGTTTGATCTATAATATGTTAGAACAATTTACTACTGAACAACATACTTTTTCTCTATTATGAATTGAAAAATACAATTATTCTTCTTATTTTTCCAAGACACTAGCCTCTTTCCAAGAAATAATGCTCCTCCACCAATATTTTTTCTATCATTAATGCTTTCTACCCAATTTGCATCAATGAAGGCTCTTAATTCAATATTTCTTCCTTTCTTGTACCATAACCCATACTCCTTTATTCCTTTTAGATATATCAAGAATTTTTAGACTACCATCATGTGATTTTCTTAAAGATTAGTAGAGAATCTAGAAACTATTTCAACATTCAATGCAATACTAGGTCTTGTGTGAACCACATGCTAAATTTTCCCAATCATTTATCTATAAGTAGTTTGGTTTACCTCCTTTGAATCATCATCCTTTGAGAGATTATTTCCAGAAGTCATAGGTGTACCAACTAGTTTGGAATCTTCCATTCTAAATACTTTCAATGTTTCCTTGGTGTATTTTGATTGGGTGATAAATATCCCATCCTTCATCTGATTAACTTGGAGACCAGAAAAGAATTTAGTTTCACCAAATATAGACATTTCAAATTCTTTCCTCATTTTTTCAAAGAATTATTTATATAAATTATCATGTCCTATGCATAAGGTATCATCTACAAATATTTTTTCGAGAAATATCATGTCTTGAGGTCCTTCCTTGATATACAAATTGTTGTTATCATTTGTCTTCTCAAAACCAATTTTTATTAGGTATCCATGAGTCTTTCATACCATACTCTAGAAGCTTGCTTTAAACCATATAGGGCTTTATCAAGTTTACATACCATGTCTCTTTGGCTTGGATCTATGAAACATTCAAGTTTGTCAATGTAGACTTCTTCCTCTAAGACCCTACTCAAGAAAGCTGATTTGACATCAATCTAATATATTTTGAATCCCTTTTGTGCCACATATGCTAGAAGCTTTCTCAATCCTTCAAATCTTACAATGAGAGAAATTTTTTCCACATAATCAATACCTTGTTCTTGAGCATAACCTTTGTAGACAAGTCTTTCTTGGTTTCTTGTTACTTCACCTTTTTGTTCATTTTATGTTTGAATATCCATATTTTCCCATTTACATTTTTTTCCTTGGGTTTAGGATGTTAAGAACTAGGTTATTTTGTTTTCTATTTGATAAATATCTTCATTCATTTCTTCTTTCCAATTTTCATCTTCTAAATCATCTTTTAAAGATCTAGGTTAAAAATTCACTAAGTGAATATGTACCTTTATGTTTTTCCCTTGTCGGTATGCCATTTGTTTCTTCTCCAATTATCTAGTTAGGTGTATGATACCTTCTAAAAAATTTACAAACCTACTATATTTATTTCTTTTCTTAGAACTTGGTTCACTTGGTATATTCCTCCTTTTTCTTGGGTTCCTCTAGCTAATCTGGGTGTATCTCAGCTAGTACTACCTATGATTCATGTTGCACTTCCTAGGGCTGCAACTATGGTTAAACTAGTTGTGATTCATGTTCCTTTGACTTAGACTCAAGCTAATCTACTAGTGGGTTGCTAGATGTACTTGGCTTTTTATTGGCTTCAACCTTCTGAGGTATGGTTTCAACTTATTTATTGTATACAAACCTTCTATAATTTTCAATCTCTTTGATGTTCTATTCATCACTTCTTTCAACAAACTCATCAATTTTCACATGTGCACTTTCTATAAATTTTAGAGTAGAAATATTTAGACATTTGTAAGCATTTCTTTTATTTGAGTACCCTAAGAATATTCCTTCATCACTCATTGCATCAAGATTTCCTTTTCTTTCCTCTCTTAAGATATAACATTTTCTTCCAAATACTCTAAATTTTTTTAAAAAAAACATTACACTTATATCCATAACACAATTCATGAGGTTTTTTTCCCGTACCTTTCCTCAATTAAACCTAGTTTAGTGTGGGATATGTTGTGCTAATTGCTTCTCTCTAGTACTTTGGATTCTTTTCTGACAATAATTTTCTTGCACATTTGATGATGGATATGTTCCTTATTTCTTCTATTTCATTTCATTTTGGATTTCTAGGTGGTAATACCTATCTTTTGATTCAATTTTCATTGTAGAACCCATTTAATTCATATGAGATGAATTATCTTCCTCTATCTGATCTCAGACATTTCATATTTTTCCTTTTTTCTTTCTCAACACTAGCCAAATACTATTTGAAATTTGAAAAGAATTAGACTTATCTTTTAAAAACATTATAGTAATCATTCTAGAATAATCATCGAAAAATAAAATGAAATATACATCTCCACAATAACTTTCTACACAAATTGGCCCACAAAGATCTATGTGAACTAGTTCTAGAACATTTTTAGAGTTATAGGAATTACTTTGGAAACTTCTTTTACTCATTTTTCCAATTTGACATTGTTTGCACATTCCCATCTTAGGTTTCTTTAGATAAGATATGCCTCTTCCTCTATTATTCTTTCTTATGTTGATCAGGTTATCAAAGTTAACATGACATGTTCTTTTATGCCATAGCCAAATTTCTTCAACTTGATCTAATAAACAAGATCTATCATTGAGATCTAGATTAAAAAGAAATACCTTTAGTTTGATTGGCAGTTCCAACCATTTTTTTGTTTCCATGCAATAGTTTAATTTCCCTTTCATGAATTCAACTTTGTATCCTATATTGTTTAGTTGAGCTACACTAGTTATATTATTTCTTAATCCTTCAACCCAATAGGCATTCTCACATTTGATTTCATTAGTCAATTCAATGATACCTTTTCCCTTTACATAATATGGTTCATTGTTCCCAAATCTAACACTTCCACCATCATAATATTCTAAATGTTCAAATTACTTTTTATTGAAAATAATTTGATGAGAGGAACCATTATCTATGATTCATGTATCATTTTTCCGAATATGAGATAAAAGTGCCACTTTTTCATTTTCCTCATCATCGGATTCATCTTTGACAACAATATAAACTACTTCGTCTTCATCATCATCACTATCAAAATGTTTTGCAATGTAACATGATTTCTTACCTTTGCCTCAATCCTTGTGTCTTTTGAAGTATTTCTTTCCTTTTTGTTAACTTATTTACTTCTTTATCTTCCTTGTTTGAACATTTTTCTAAAATGTGGCCAACTTCCTTACATGAGAAACAAATCAATGGAATCTTTCCTTTGAATTTTCCTTTTCCCATTGTTCCCTTTTTTCTAGGAGAGAAACAATAATTTGACAATCCATATTTAGATCCTCTTCATCTTCACTATCAATTTGTTTTTCCCTTTGAGTTGCTTCCTTTTCTACCAAGGGTTAGTTTATCTTTGAATGCAAATTCAAGATTATATGAAGAAGAAGCATAATTATCAAAGTTGTCCAACTCAAAAGTAATCAATCTTCCCACAAGAGTATCTAGGGTTAGATCATATGAATTATTGCAATTCATCTCTTCAATATTTGAAACTCTAACTGTATAAATAGGAAGAAGAGTTATTAGTACCATTTTGATTATTGTTTCATCATCAATTTTTTCTCCAAGAAGTTTTGATTGTACTAATACTTTCTTTGAACCTTTTATTGTATTGGGTGGTGTTCTCACCTTCTTTCATTTTCAATATATCAAAAATTATTCTTAATATTTATGCCTTATATCTTTGAACATTTTTGTCACCTCCAAAGAATTTTTTTCATTTTTTCCTACATATCAAATGCAATAGGACAATCCTTGACTTCAAAAAATTCAGAATAGTTCAAAGAGGATGCAATATCAATCATTATAATGTTGTGCTCCCTTTCTTCTTTTATTTTCTCCACAATCATAGGCTTGTCTCATGCCACATATTTTTTCTCTACATAGAATACATCATCATCATCATTGATGCTTGATATATGAAGCTTCATCAACTCTCACCAAGTTGAAAAGTTTAATTTATTAAGTTTAGGAATTCCCCTTGTTGGTGTTTTTCAACTATTGAACAATAAAAGCTCAATACCAAGATAATAATACTCACAAATCTAAGGACTAGATACTTCCCATTAACATTTGTGTATGCATATTATTTGGATCCAACTTCAACAAAACTGGGACCGATTTTCTATTCTTTAGGCTCTATAGAACCAAGGTGGGTATACCTAGGGGATGATTCAAAATCAATATTGTTGGATGAGGATTTTATTAGTTTCATTTTTATTCTCATCTTCTATCTCTAATATATATATAATTTATCCATTCCTTGACATTTTTAGATGATATACATCCCTTATAAGTAGATTTGGTCACAATTCTTCTTAGATTTGCAAATATTTCTAGCAAAAGTAGCTAAATAAGGATGAGAGATTACATGCAAATAAGTGCTGACCATCTTTGAAATTCTTCAAATAGTAAAATAAAGTTGATTTTTATTTTATTCTTTGTGCTTATTCATAATCTATCTATCTATAGACTGGACCAACTAGATCAGTGCCTCTTCCATTGGGATTTAGATCTACTTCAATTTATAGATCTAATCGATTGCATTAAAACCAATACTATCAACTATCCTAATTAAAATTCATTCTTATAGAAATCATTTCTATTAGCATAGCAACCCTATCATATTTATTAAAGCATTTACTTAATTCATTAGATCAAAAACAATAATGAATTGAAATACAATCTAAGTGAATTGCATTCAATTGGACAAGCTTTGGTCACACACTATCAGAATAACTAGTTAATAAAAATGGAGACATAATTCAGCAAGAAAAGCTATGAGGAAAGTTCAATTTTGTATTAATATCCTTTAAATATCTGTATACAATTATAATAAAAATCATAATGACACTAGAAAATACATTAGACCCCTGTAACATCAATATATTCCCAAGTATTTGCAGAGAAAATACATCAAAAGTTTTGCATCTTTTAATTGGACCAAACCATAGTCAATATAAACTAAAATTGTATTAGAAGTTAAACCCTTCTCTAGCCTTGGAATCTCACTTATATAGAATAAGTTGTAAGGTTATCTTAGTCTACAACCATTAACTTATTGATATACTCTTGGAAAGCTACATCCATAGCTCTTTGAAAAGTGGCACCAACATTAATCAATTCAAAAGGCATTCTCACATACACATAAGTCCCCTAGGGAGTTTTAAATACTATCTTAAACTATTTTTCTTCTCTTGTGAAGACCTAGTTATACCCTGAGAACCCATCCATCATGGACATCAACTCAGAACAAATCACTTGTTGTAACATAGCCTCCATGTTTGGCAACCCATAATTATATTTTAAAGAAGCAATGTTTAGATTTATGAAATCCACACATAATCTGATGTCTCCATTCTTTTTCTTGATAGGTACTAGATTTGAGACCTAGGTGGAATGTCTAATAGGTTTAATTATCCATCCATCCCTTAACTTCATCAATTCTTCTTGCATTCTAGGGGCTAGAGTGGGATTGA
The DNA here is from genome assembly GCA_028749045.1 of Cupressus sempervirens. Taxonomy (NCBI): domain Eukaryota; kingdom Viridiplantae; phylum Streptophyta; class Pinopsida; order Cupressales; family Cupressaceae; genus Cupressus; species Cupressus sempervirens. The sequence goes on from CM053784.1 coordinate 324,459,244, forward strand.
CTGGCCTCTGTTTCTGCCTAAAAGGTTTTACATTATCCTTCAATGGTATGACTTGTCGAAAAATATCTTCTTTAGAAGCCTTTAGGTCATCATACAACCATGCAAAAACATGTCTATATTTTCTCAATAGGTCAATCAAAGGCTTTCTAATTTTAGCTGACAAATTCTAACCAATATAAACTTTCTTAGGGGCCTCATTAGTACCTAGATTTATCTCATCTAGTTCTAGAACTTTACAATCATTAGCCCTAGGTCTTACACTATCTTGGTTGTCAAACATGTTCTCTAAAACAACTAGATCCTTAGGTACTTTATTATTCTTTAATTTTATGACCTTTTGACCAAAGATTGTTTCCTTCCCATCTATGGTTTCAACCAAATAACTACAATCCAACTCTTGACCATAGTATTTATCTTCATTTAACAAGAAATTCACAATATCTTTGTCATCTTCAACTACTTTCCAATGTTCAATATTATCAAGTATTGAGGGTCTATTCTAGACCTCCATCTATGAAATTCCTACAAAAGATAAATCTTGTGGTTTAATTGCTACATTTTCTAATAGGTCAGTCATCTTGTTCTGAGTTTTGTCTCTCCATGAAAAGCCAAATGCATCGAAGAATTCTATCTTATCACTGATAGCATTTCTATACTATTTCAATATTTTATTTTTAGAGGCATATATTCCCCTTATCTATGATATAATCAATTTAGAATCACCTATGACATGAAACTTCTTAATTCCATGATGGGTAGCAACTTTCAGTCCTAATAAAAGAGCCTCATAGTCCTCTATATTATTGGTGCATGAGAATTTCAAAGTGAAGGAATGCCTAAAAGTGTTCTTCTCTAGAGAGAAAAATACTACTCCTACCCCAACACCTTCTTTAGATCTAGCCTCATCAAAATACATGGTCCATAATACTAGTGAATCCATACAACATTTAATTTCATATTCAATCACAACATGCAATTTCTCAACTTCTTGAATAATTAACTCTACCCTAAAAGCATTTACACCATTATCCAAGAAACAAGTAGAATCTATATCAATTTCTTCCCTCAAATTATGACTTACCCTTGGTTCTATATCCACTTTAATAGCCTTATCTCCTATGTGAAAAGTTGCATAAATCAGGTCACATTGTATTCTACCTCCCGTAGCAGCACTCCATTTTCTAAGGAACAACATTCCATAATGCAGAGGAATATCAACTACAAGGACTAACATTGTCAACTCTACTTAAGGGTATGCAACTACCTTAAATGATAAAGAATTAATTGTAGCTATAACTGAAACTTCTCTAGCATCCATACCTCTACATCTACCTTGCTTAGTATCTACCTTCAACCTTAGGGCTTCCATTAATTTGAAAGGCATGATGGTGTTAGAGGCTCCCGAATCTATCATGTAAATTTTTAGAGTTTTTCCTTTTATAATCAAGCAGAGAAAGAATGGGTCAATATCTTCTATATATGCTACTGATGAATCATCCAAAAACATTTGGGGAATTTGACAAATAATACCACTATCTTCTACTACCAATGGGGTTTTTTGGGTGATATTTTTTTTTACAACATTGTTATGAGATCCTATCTCAGCCAACCATGACAAGGCCTTGCTTTTATACTATTCCATTCTAAATAGTTCAAATAAAGGCATCCTTAACATTATTTGGGATAGCATAGATATCATATAAATAGGTTCAAATATAGTCCATTTCACAAGAATACCTAGATGTGAAAACTTTTGAATAGAAGGCAATATTATTTTCTTGATAGTATCAAATCCTAATTTCCTTTCTTGCACAATCACTTTTATTGTCTCATTTATTTGGAATTGAACCTTCTTCTTGGGTTCCCACTTCTTGGTTTTGATATCTTTAACTTTAACTACCTCTACATTAGCCTCCTTATTTTCATCCTTCATCTTATGTGCAATATCCTTGATGAATATACCAGAAGGTTTCCCAACAACAATATTAACTATTTTTCTTCTCAAATTGTAATTTCTATGTACTTAGGAAATCATCTCTACAATGATAATATCGATTTCCTCTTTAGAGGGCATTCTCAAATTTACATGACCAACTTCAAAAGATGTAGCACATACCTTATCTTTATCATACCCTTTATTGTCTAAGAACACTTTTTGATGATGTAATTGATGGGAAACTCTCTTATTTTCAAGATCACTTTCAATTTCTTCCAAATCAGAATCCACACAATCATTGCACATGCTCACCATATTACAACCTACATAATCATGGCTTTTTTCTTCTTCCTCCTCCTCATTTTATGCACTATGATAAAAAACAAATGACTGAGCAACTACACAATAACTATGATATTGCTATCAAAATTTTATTGTGTGATTTTCAATCAAACTCATTGACCCATGTTTCATGAGTAGTGATTCAATGTGAATCCATTTCTTATGAGAATAAATGGAACACTTGGCACTCATTTGATCTAGGTGATGCTCATAGGGCTGAAGCACTAGGACTTTTGGAGAGGTCACCCATCCCAATACTACTCTAGCTTGAGCATGCTTAACTACAGAGTTTCTTACATGGTTAAACCAAAAGCTTACAAACCAATTTCCAAAACCTTCATCAGTGTTTTGCCTTATGAACTATTTATTAGAAAGCCCCTTAAGCTCATCAATTCATAAGTAGGAGATAATTTCCATAGCAAGTAAAATTGTGATATTCCTATCAGGATTTAACTATGTGATTTTTAGTCAAACTCATTGATCCATGTTTCATGAGTAGTGATGCAATATGAATAAATCTCTCCTGAGAATAAATGGAACACTTAGCACTCATTGGATCTAGGTGATGATCATAGGGGTGAAGCACCGAGACTTCCTAGGAGGTAACCCATCCCAATACTGCTCTAGCCTGAGTGGGCTTAACTACTAAATTTCCTCCATGGTTAAACCCAAAGCTTTCAACCCCATTTGCAAAACCTTCACCAAGTGTTGTGCCTTATGAACCATTCATTAGAAATCCCCTTAAGCTCATCAATTCATAAGTAGGAGATAATTTCCACAGCAAGTCAAATTACGATATTGCTATCAAGATTTAATAGTGTGATTTTTTGTCAAACTTGTTGACCCATGTTTCATGAGTAGTGCTTCAACATGAATCCATCTCTCATAAGAATAAATGGAATACTTAGCACTCATTGGATCTAGGTGATTCTCACAAGGGTGAACCGTCAGGACTTCCCAGGAGGTCACCCATCTCAATACTATTCCAACCTAAGCGTTCTTAAGTATAGAGTTTCCTCCATGGTTAAACCCAAAGCTTGCAACCCCATTTGAAAAACCTCCACCAAGTTTTGTGCCTTATGAACCATTCATTAGAAAGCCCCTTAAGGTCATAAATTGAAAAGTAGGAGATAATTTCCACAGCAAGTCAAATTGTGATATTACTATTAGGATTTAACTGTGTGATTTTTAGTCAAACTCATTGATCCATGTTTCATTAGTAGTGATTCAACATGAATCCATCCATCATGATAATAAATGGAATACTTAGCACTCATTGGATGTAGGTGATGCTCACAAGGGTGAAGCACTGGGACTTCCTAGAAGGTCACCCATCTTAGTACTACTCCAGCCTGAGCACTCTTCAATATGGATTTTCCTCCATGGTTAAACCCAAAGAATCCAACCCCATTTACAAAATATTCACCAAGTTTTGTTCCTTATGAACCATTCATTATAAATCCCCTTAAGCTGATCAATTGATAAGTAGGAGATAATTTCCATAGCAAGTCAAATTGTGATATTGCTATCAGGATTTAAGTGTGTGATTTTCAGTCAAACTCATTGACCCATGTTTCATGAGTAGTGATTCAACATGAATCCATCTCTCATGAGAATAAATGGAACACTTAGCACTCATTTCATCTAGGTGATGCTCACAAGTGTGAAGCACCAAGACTTCTCAGGAGATCACCCATCTGAGTGCTACTCCAACCTAAGCGTGCTTAACTATAGAGTTTCCTCCATGGTTAAACCCAAAGATTACAACCCCATTTGTAAAACCCTCACCAAGTTTTGTGCCTTAAAAACTATCCACTAGATATCCCCTTAAGCTCATCAATTGATAAGTAGGAGATAATTTCCACAGCAAGTCAAATTGTAGTATTGCTATTAGGATTTAACTGCGTGATTTTCAGTCAAACTCATTGACCCATGTTTCATGAGTAGTTATTCATAATGAATCCACCTCTCATGAGAATAAATGGAACACTTAGCACTCATAGGATCTAGGTGATGCTCACAGGGGTGAAGCATCGAGACTCCCTGGGAGGTCACCCATCCTAGTACTACTCCATTTTGAGTGTGCTTAACTAGGGAGTTTCCTACATGGTTAAACCCAAAGCTTACAACCCCATTTGCAAAACCTTCACCAAGTGTTGTGCCTTATGAACCATTGATTAGAAAGCCCCTTAAGCTCATCAATTGATAAGTAGGAGATAATTTCCATAGCAAGTCAAATTGTGATATTGTTATTAGGATTTAACTGTGTGATTTTTGGTTAACCTCATTGACCCATATATTCATCAGTAGTGATTCAACATGACTCCATCTCTCATGAGAATAAATGGAATAATTATCACTCATTGGATATAGGTGATGATTTTAAGGGGATTTCTAATGAATGGTTTATAAGGCACAACACTTGGTGAAGGTTTTATGATTGGGGTTGCAAGCGTTGGGTTTAACTAGGGAGGAAACTTTGTAGTTAAGTGTGCTCAAGCTGGAGTTGTACTGGGATGGGTGATCTCTCAGGAAGTACTAGTGCTTCACCCCTATGAGCATCACCTAGATCCAATGAGTGATAAGTTTTCCATTTATTATCATGAGAGATGGATTCATGTTGAATCACTACTCATGAAACATGATTCAATGTGTTTGATTGAAAATCACATAGTTAAATCCTGATAGTAATATCAAAATATGACTTGCTATAGAAATTATCTCCTACTTATCAATTGATTAGTTTAAGGGGATTTATAATGAATGGTTTGTAAGGCACAACACTTGGTGAAGGTTTTACAATTGGGGTTGCAAGCTTTGGGTCTAACCATGGAGGAAACTTCATAGTTAAACATGCTCAAGATGGAGTACTACTGGGATTGGTGACCTCCTAGGAAATCATATTGCTTCACCCCTGTGAGCATCACCTAGATCTAGTGAGTGCTAACTATTCCATCTATTCTCATGAGAGATGGATTCATGTTGAATCACTACTCATGAAACATGGGTCAATGAGTTTGACTAAAAATCACATAGTTAAATCTTGATAGCAATATCACAATTTGACTTGCTGTGGAAATTATCTCCTAATTATCAATTGATGAGCTTAAGGGGCTTTCTAATGAATAGTTCATAAGGTGCAACACTTGGATAAGGTTTTTCAAATGGGGTTGAAAGCTTTAGGTTTACCCATGGAGGGAACTCCATAGTTAAGTGCACTTAGGCAAGAGTAGTACTAGGATGGATGACCTTCTGAGAAGTCTCGGTGCTTCACCCCTGTGAGCATCACCTAGATCCAATGAGTGCTAAGTGTTCCATTTATTCTCATGAGAGATGAATTCATGAGAAATCACTACTCATGAAATATGGGTCAATGATTTTGACTGAAAATCACACAGTTAAATCCTGATAGCAATATCACAATTTGACTTACTGTGGAAATTATATCCTACCTATCAATTGACAAGCTTAAGAGGTTTTCTAATGAATGGTTAATAAGGCACAAAACTTGGTGAAGGTTTTGCAAATGGGATTGCAAGCTTTGGGTTCAACCATGGAGAAAACTCCATAGTTAAGCGCGTTCAAGCTGGAGTAGTACTGGGATGGGTGACCTCCCAAGAAGTCTCGGTGGTTCACCCTGTAGACACCTAAAAACCTTTAGAAAATAAAGTATTTTTATTTTTTGAAAAATTCCTGATGACATCATCATTTATTAATTAATTAATTATTTAATTAATTTATTTATTTTTATGCCATTAAATCCCTTTATCTTAATTAAAAATATTTAATTAAGGAATCCCTCCCAAAAATGTTTAAATATTATTTAAACATTATTTCCTTATTTATTAATTATTTAATTAATAAATTGACCAAAAAACCCAAAATAAATAAAAAATTTATTTTTTGCCCAAAACTTGGCCAATTTCCTTAAGACCACTAACCTCTTCCAAAATATTCTAATCCTTCTTTAATTTTTATTAAAGGCTAATCCCATCATTTCCTACCTCTAATCCCAACTCAAAATATTTAATTAAGATTAAATATTAATCCTCATGTTTATTAAAAAAGTTTTAATAAATATCTCCTCAACCCAAACCCTTGAAATAAATAAAACTTTATTTATTTCCTAAAAATCTAATTTATCCTCATCCTAAGAAGTTCTAGACTCTTCTAGAAAGTCTTCATCCTCATCCTAGGAAGTTCTAGACTATTCTAGAAAGTCTTTATCCTCATCCAAAGTCTAGACTCTTCTAGAAGATGTCTTTAAACCTAATCCTAATCCACTCCTAACCTTGTCACATTCTTTAAACATGGGTTAAGACTTACTAACCCAAGCCAAAGTTAAAAAATATCTCCTCCTTCACCCACCCTCATTAAATGCCATCCACTTGCCTATCCCTAAGCTAATCCTAAACCATCCTAATCCATCCTCTAATCATTTGCACAATCCTAAGCAAGCTTAAAACCCTCCTAATAAAGCCCAAGTAAAAATTTCTCTCATCTCCCTCAAAATATCTCAACCATAAAACTTTATGAAGCCCACTAGGCCATAAATGACTCTTCCAAGCCCTTTTATTGCTCTTACAAGCCATTATGAGGGTCTTTATGAAGATTTTATCCCTTGAGCCTCCTTTGTTGACTCATCCTTCCCCTTTCCTCCATCCTCTCACCCTGTGACATGTGTCACTCCCTGATTGGCTGTAAGGAAGCACAATTCATGTGCTCTCCTCTCATGCAATCTGAGCCCTCCATGAGCTTTTTCCCATCCTTGCATCTTAGCCCTCAATCCCTCAAGCCTCTTGCCTATAAATTGGATCCTTCCCCTTTGCAAAACAATACAATCCATGAAGTAAAGTCATAATGCCATTTTAAGAAGCCATTTTACATCAAAACCATACACTCACACCCAAATTCCAACTTCATTTGAAGCCCTTTTTGAAGCATAAGCTTGAGCATACATCCTATCTATTTAGACAAAGCCACTCAACAAGAGAGCTTCTTATTGAGAGAGCCCATTAATGGCTCATATTCTTAATTGAGAGCTCATCTTAGTCTATCTTGAAGTTTATGAATTTTGTTTAGTTTTTAGAAGCTTTATTTAAATTTGGTTTCTATTAGCATACTAACATTGCTCATATACACACCCCTGTGAGCATCACCTAAATCCAATGAGTGCTAAGTGTTCCATTTATTCTCATGAGAGATGGGTTCATGTTGACTTACTACTCATGAAATGTGGGTCATTGAGTTTGACTAAAAATCACACAAATAAATCCTAATATCAATATCACAATTTGACTTGCTATGGAAATTATCTCCTACTTATGTATTGATGAGCTTAAGGGGATTTATAATGAATGGTTTATAAGGCACAACATTTGGTCAAGGTTTTGTGAATGGGGTTGCAAGCTTTTGGTTTAACTATGGAGGAAACTCTGTAGTTAAGTGCACTCAGGCTGGAGTGGTCCTAGGATGGGTGACCTCCCGAGAAGTCTCAGTGCTTCACCCTTGTGAGAATCACCTAGATCCAATGAGTGCTAAGTGTTCCATTTATTCTCATGAGAGATGGTTTCATGTTGAATCACTACACATGAAACATGGGACAATGAGTTTGACTAAAAATCACACAGTTAAATCCTGATAGCAATATCACAATTTGACTTGCTATGGAAATTATCTCCTACATATCAATTGATGAGCTTAAGGGGCTTTCTAATGAATGGTTCATAAGGTAGAATAGTTGGTGAAGGTTTTCCAAATGGGGTTGCAAGCTTTGGGTTTAACCACAAAGGAAACGCCATAGTTAAGTGCCCTCAGGCTAGAGTAGTACTATAATGGGTGACCTCCCAGGAAGTCTTGGTACTTTACCCCTGTAAGCGTTACCTAGATCCAATGAGCGCTAAGTGTTTCATTTATTCTCATGAGAGATGGATTCATGTTGAATCACTACTCATGAATCATGGATCAATGAGTTTCATTGAAAATCAGACAGTTAAATCCTGATAGCAATATCAGAATTTGACTTGTTGTGGAAATTGTCTCCTACTTATCAATTGCATAATAATTTGGAGAGTGAGGTGACTGACAAATGATAGACCATAGCTCATCACCATTCATATTAATAGAACTTCTTTGTAGATAATCTGGTGTATACTTGTCTTTTACGTTCTCGGTTTGGCTAGGAATTGGCTTACCATCCTTCCATTGAGTGGTATAGGGGTAGTTTTGCATTCTGGATTGTGTATTGAAATTTTTGTTGTTCACTGGGTCCTTCTCACCAAAATTTGTCTTATGTGTATTGAAATTAGTTGGGTTCATCTTTTTTAACAAGTCCAACACCTAACCTATTGTGGGTTCTTCAGGTTTCTTTCCTACAGGGGCTTGATCAACTTCCCTTCTGTTGTTATTCTTTGGATTGAACAACTTTGGATCATCTCTCCTACCAAGATTTCCAGAGGCTTTCCTATTATTTTCAATATTCACTAGAATCTTATAAGCATCCCTCAAAATTTTATTATCTTTATCCCTCAACTAGTAAGCCATCTTGTTGTCAAAAGCATTAAAATAGGTTGTAAGACAAACATCCTCATTCAACCTCACAACCTAGAACAATTTGTACATACCCTTTTGGAATCTTACATTGAAATAAAATGTAGACTCATTAGGGTTCTTCTTGATGTTATTGAAATCATTCAACATAAACCCAACATTAGTATTTTCTCTATATTGTTCTTTGAACAATTTCTCCAGATCACTCCATGAACTAATGTTGTCATTAGGTAATCTTTTGAACTAGTCCCTTGCATCTTCAGTCAATAAATGAAAAAATAACTTCATCACCACATCCTCATGTTCAACTTCAAAGTCATTTAGCATATCTATGAAAATTCTCAAGTGCTCTTCACTAGTAACAACATTATTTCTAGAGAACTTGACACCTTTATCTCTTAAATCAAAAGATATAGGGTGTTGAGCACCAAAAATACCCACAAATGACCTTTCTCTATATTTTTCCCTCTAGATGGGTTTCTTCTGAAAACTAGAAACATTTGAGGTCCTTGTTATATTAGTTTAGTTGAGAACAACACTTTGAGATTGTTGAGGTTGGATGACTGGGACTTGGGTACTAATGGTGGATGATGAGGTAGGGGTAGATTGAGATCTTCCCTAAGTTGAAATTACAAGTCCATAAATAGATACAAAAGTTACAACTGAGGAAGGCATGTTTGGTCATGAAGCCAATGTAGAATTAGACTTTATGAATTCTATTTTCCTCCTAGTTTCTATGGCTTGGGCTTCATTCTCAACCTTCTCGAGTTCTTTTGCAAGATCTTCTTTCTCTTTCCTAGCCTTTTCCAAATCTAGATCTAATTTTGACATAGGAAGGTTTAAAGATTTACTAGTTATTGCTTGAGGTTCATTCATCTAGATTCCTATAGGTTTGCCTTTTCCTTTATCTATCTGCTTGATAGTAGGTTCTACCTAGTTAATCTGGATAGGCTTGTAGGCTTGAACCTAGGAAATAATAGGTTCTTGTCTTTGGCTTATGAGGTTTTCTTGTTCCTGAACTTTGGTTCTTAAACCATCTACATCTCCAAATACATTAACATGAAGGATTGAAGTTCTTTCTTCTAACTTATTTTTTTTATCTTTTAAGGTAGCCATCCTTCTAAACAAATTATCTCTTTCAATAATAGCGTGGCTTTCTCTCTTTCCTTTTCTAGATGAGCATGTTTAGCTTCTTCCTTAGCAACCCATTTCTTCAAAACTCATATCTCTGATCATACTTCTTTAGGATCTACAAAAGTGGCTTCTAAATTAGTAGGATCATCTAGGTCTATAAGATTAGTTTCCATGTATGGGACTGCTCTGGGATTAAAAGGATCTCCAAATGAAATTTTGAGTCCTAGTCTATGATTCATCTCAGCTATCAAATTTGGCCTAGGGGATGAATTCCCTACTGGTGAAATATTCTTGTCTTGATAGGTTCTTTCATCTAGTAATGGGGTACTAAATAATTATCCTAAAAGTCTTGTGGTTTTTGATTTAGAGCTGAGTGAAGAGGACTCTCTCCCTACCACTGGTTAGTATTGAGAATTAACTGATACACTACCTCTTAGTTTCCAAGTGGGGTTTGGGTCTACCTTTTTCTTATTCAAGTTCTTCCTACCACCTTTATGTAAGTCAATATACATTGGTACATCAAGATTGGCTCTTGTGTAAGCTCTTGTGTTTTTTCTCTTGTCAGCCTTATTTACTATTTATCAAATAACCACCGACTTCAAAACCTTGACTGAGTTGCCACCCTATTCTAGGGAAAATACAATAATTAAAATTACTCCTGACTTTAAGGAAAGGAAATAAGATAATATAGAAATATTTGACATATAGATGAACCAGTCCCTAAGATCTTAAGCCTACAACTCTTGCTTGACAGATAAGACACTTGGAAGGGTTGTGTATGTTAGTGCACATCTATGGCATTTGGTTTACTTTTTCATTTTTTAAATTCTCAACATTTGTTACTAAAACATGTACACTATAACCACACGTAGTACTAAAAGATCTGACAAACATGTAGACAACAAGACCAAAGAAATTGTAGTACTTTTTACACATGTGTTAGACAATTCTCCAGTAAAGTTGCCATTTTGTTGGTGTTTTTCAGCTTTTGAACAACAAAAGCTCAATACCGAGATAATAACACTCACAAATCTAAGGACTAGCTAGTTCCAATTAACAATTGTGTATGCATATTATTTGGATCCAACTTCAACAAAACTAGGACTGGTTTTCTACTCTTTAGGCTCTGCAAAACCAAGGTGGGTATACCTAGGGCATGATTCAAAATGAATTTTGTTGTATGAGAATTTTATTAGTTTCATTATGACTATCATCTTCTATCTCTAACATATATATAGTTTATCCATTCCTTGACATTTTTAGATTATATACATCCCTTATTAGCAGATTTGGTCACAATTCTTCTCAGATTTGTAAATATTTCAAGGAAAAGTAGCTAACCAAGGCTAAGAGATTACATGCAAATAAGTGTTGACCATCTTCAAAATTCTTCAAATAGTAAAATAAAGTTGATTTTTATTTTATGCTTGGTGCTTATTCATAATCTATCTATTTGCAGACTAGATCAACTAGATCAGTGCTTTTTCCATTATGATTCAAAGTCTACTTCAATTTATAGATCTAATTGATTGCATTAAAACTAATAGTATCAACCATCCTTACTAAAATTCATTCTTATAGACATCCTTTCTATTAACATAGAAACCCTATCAAATTCACTAAAGTGTTTACTTAATTCATTGGATTAATAGCAATAACGAATTGACATACAATCTAAGTGAATTGCATTCAAATGGATAAGCTTTGCTCACACAATATCAAAATAACTAGACAATAACAATGGAGATAAAATTCAACGAGAACAGATATGAGGACAATTCAATTTTGTATTAATCTCCTTTGAAGATTTGTATAAAATTATAATTAAACTTAGAATGACACTAGAGAAGACATTAGACCCCTGTAACATTAATATATTCCCAAGTATTTGCAGAGAAAATGCATCAAAGTTTTGTACCTTTTAACTAGACTAAACCATACTCAATATAAACTAAAATTTTATTAGAAGTTGGACCCTTATCTAGCCCTTAAATCTCAATTATATAGAGTGAAATGCAACAATTTTAGGCTTAGAGAATTGATAGCTATCCTATAGAAAAAATATTTTTTACAGGTGTTTGCTATCATAAAAGACAAAAAGGTGTGTTATAGAAATACTTTTACATCATAATATTCTTTTGGGTGAACCATTTTTCTATTACACCTCCAAAATTATGAAATCAATGATTTTCTCCCATGTTATTCTAATTCTTCAAAGTACATGATTATTAGGCTTGAGAGTGGTGTGTCCTATTCTATTAACTGCAAGCTTACCTCGACTCAAGTGTTCTCATTGTCTTCATCATGGACTGTTAAAGTAATAGTTACCTCTGCATCTTCTTCTACCCCATCATCTTCTACCATCTATTCTGGAAACATAAATTTCTCTTTCCACTCATTGAAAGAAGTGTCATGAAGCCAATCAAAGTTTAGGATTTCCCTCTATATTTTTATTACAAAATTTCTAGTTGCTTCTATTTCAATGAGATCCTTCCCAATAATATTGTAATATAACTACACTTTGACCAACTCTCCATTGGTCATTGCCCATAGTAGATGCCCCTTTTCATTTACAACATTATTCATTCTTTGGCAAAATATTTCATCTAATTCCTTTTTCCATTCTTCCTTTTCTTTTATTCTATCAACTTTTTTGAGAGCACTAGGAAAAAGGTCAAACTTCTCAGTTATATATTTGGAGAAGCAAATTTTTATTCTTTTTCAAATAGAAACCCATTTGTTATCAAAATCCTCCAACTTATTAAGCAGATCAAAAATCTTTTCTTTTTAGTGACATGGCAACTGGGTGATAGATATGCACATAGTGGTAATGTCATTATTTCTTTCACTCCACTTCTATACAATGGGTATGAATTTACCTCCATCTCCTTTTATTTCATCCCAAATAGGTACAATTCTTGCTAGCTGATCATAAAATGTTGGCCACTCAATTCTATCTATTAAGTACATTACAGATTGCCTTATGTTTTCTTTATATTGATTATTCAATTCTACATGCATTGCATATAATTTATTATTTTCTTCTTCAAATTCATCTACAGTGTAGAATTTAGGCCTCTGTGGGATGTCTAGTATTTCAATAGTGAAAGTTGATTTAAATGGCTCAATTGGTGGCCAGGGATATGCAATTCTTGGCCTTTTGGATTCTCCCATCTTTCTCTTCCCAAGTTGCTTGTCCATTTGAGATACCTAATTTTCCATTAACTGTATTTTTTTTCCCCTTTCCTCATAGGCCTTTAGAACTTCTTCAAATAAGAACTTACTCTATTCTTTTCTAAACACCACATTCCCAAATTTTAACATTTTTGAAGTCATTCCAAAAAAAATTTGGCTACAAACTTCATCGGTCCTATATACCATAAGAGTACCAATATGTTATGCACTAGAAATTTCTTGCATTCTAGTTTTATGTCTTTTTCCAATTGACCAAATTACTAGGTCTTGATGATCATCACTGAATCTGATTCCCATATGTGCCTATAGTATTTCTTCCTCTATTTCATATTGCACATTTTTCTCTTTTCCAATTGATTCAAAGATCATACCATTATCTATAACCCAGTTAGGAAAAATTAGGACCCCTGACTCCTTAACAAACTACCTCCTAGCCTCAAGTGTTAACTAGGCAAAATCACTCAAAATTTTAGATTTTACCTCTTCCTCAATAATAGAATCTAGTTTGTCAAGTTGTTCTACCTTTATTTTCTTACATACCTTCTCAAAATTTCCTATATTCTTTCTCCATAAAAATTGCACAAAAGTCCTAGATTTAACAAAATTTTCATCATTTGTAAACTTCTGAGACGCTTAAGAAATGATTAGGTCTATCTCCTTACCTTGATATTCAAAAACTATGAGGTCTAAGGAGGGCATAAGAGACTCTTAAGGCACTTCTCTTTCCATGTCTATAGAAGTGATAATTACATCCCCTTCTCCACCTATTTGTCTCAGCTGCTCTCTTAAGGATGCTTCATCCTCTATTCTAATTGGGGTTTGAGTTAGGGAATACTCTTCTACATGAGAAGAGGATCCTTGTTCCAATTTTTTCCTCTTTGGAGCACTAGCTATAGGTGGGCTCTCTGGACTTGGTCTTTTGTGACTGGGAACCTATTCTATGTTCTAAACTACTATGTACCCTACCCTCTTTTGCAATGTATATTGACCTATAGCAACTATCATTTTGTTGTTTATTTTTTCACGATAAGATTTGACATGTGTAGCCTTCTTCTCATTCATAGTTTTCATTATTGTAGAAAAATTATTCATCAAGACATGCATTTTGGCTCCCCAATATTTTTTGTCTTTCAAAGGATCGTAATTAGAGTCAAATGCATTAATGAATTCCAAAATTTTACTAAATACTATCCATTTCTCTTTCCTCACCTCTTGTTCCTATAAGGAGAAGATATTCCTAATAATATCTTTAGGTAAATACACCTACTATGTGATATGGGTGGCTTTTGTCCTTTCTCTCAGAAGATCAAAGAATCCCTCTAGGTCAGTGTACCTTGAATGGGATTTTTCCATATTGTACTTATTCAAAAATAAACTAATATTTTGCCATTCCTTCCTCACAAAAATAAAATCATGCACTAGAGTAACAACTGGGAAGAAAGTGCCTTTACCCTTACCAATCATATCTCTTTCCTCAATGGTTTCAATCCACCACAACAATTCTACTATCTATATCTTCAATGGCACATGGAAAAGTAGAAGATGAGGTTTCCCTAAGAAACCATATACTCTAATTAATGTAGAGACATTATATGGGATTATATCCCCCCAATTGTGACTAACCAAGATCTGTTTTGCATGGTCTTTAAGTCTAATCAATTCTAACAGTGATTGTGGGATTCTATCCCCTCTCAAAAGAAATCTAAGCCTAGATGTAAAATACCTGTCAAACCTTACAAAATTGGCATTCCTAGCCTCCCAAGTCATATCAACACTCCACAATTGGACTGGTAACTTTTCACCATCCCTTGTCAATTCTAGTTCCATACCTTTAGAGAAAAATGTAGCTCCCTTAAAAAGACATATATGCATGAGTAAGGAGTACCAGCAAAAGGGTATGTTTACCTCTCCTTTTGATATTCTTACCAAGACATTGTGTATTTCTTCTACTAGGAAAGACGCAAAATCCAAAGTACTACTCATTCCAAACTATAATGTTTGAGCTATATAAAGAATAATAGATCCTGGGATGTAATCCCCTTCATCCATCCCAAAGATTTGGTAGAGGGAAAATTACAAAGCTTGAGCCATAGGATTGAAAAATTTCCTCATCAGTGGCTCTAGGGTATTGGGTGTAACTGAAGGTAATGTACCAATTATGGTCAAATATTGTTACAAAGGCCCTACTCATAGGTACACTCTTTGCACATCATACCTTGTTTGGAGGTCATCCATGTCAATAATCTCATGCACAACATGGTTAGGGTTGAGATTGAAAACCTCATGAATTAGTTCAGGAGAAACCCTAAATAAATTATCACCAGCATAATTTTTCACAAACCTAGTAATTTGATAATATTTCTTAGCTAGGTCAACCAATAGATCACTATCAAAGAAAACCACAGGGACTACTAATTTTCCAATATCAAACTCCTAGACATTACGTAAAGGGGTATCTAGGTTTCTTTCAGCAAACCATTTCTTGAACAGTTCTAACCCTCCCATGGAAATCTAAGCATTTGTCAAATTATTTTCCTTATCATAGAAACCCTCTACAACTATCAACCTAGGGTTCTTGGGAATGAACTCCCTTCCCACTATTATTTCATGCACAAATTGGGGGAATTGCTCAAGAAAATCACCATGGATAGACCTCTTGAGATAGTTAGTGTGTCTAGAGAATTCCTTTCATGGAAGTATTTTTGAAAAACTTTTAATTTAACATAGCAACAATTCCTTGACTTTAGGAGGATGTAAAGCACTTACTCGATGGATTGTGTTTATTTTCTATTGAAATTTGTTGTAATTCACTGAACACCTGATAACATTCTATGCCCTAGCTCCAGAAACTCCTTGCACTCTGATAGCCTTTCAAGATTTTGTGATTCAATAATGGCAGATTCATGAATTATACTCATGTATTAAGATCACATGAATGAGCTCTAAGTAACATTAACTTTTGTTAGCCATTATTTCCATGTCACACTTCAAATTTGAATCTTATCCATTGATTCATAACATCAGACAACACCATTCCAAAAAAAAAACTACTTTATGGCTTCAAAGATCCAACCACATGTCAAATAGGCACTTCCCCTCATTTCTTAAAATTATTGCATCTTGACAATGTGGGAAATCACTAGTTGTTGCACTTCCCTCACATCAATGGTTAAGAAAATAAAACATCTTTGTAGTAATATTTACAAAAGTGAAATCCAACTGGCATAATAGCTCAGCATATATTTCTAGCTTGTCACACATTGAGTACCTTCATTGTAGTTGGTCCCACTTTTCCATGCCTTAGGTTAGCACTTCTCCATATTACTTAAATCTCTTACAGCTTCATAATGTTGGCAAACACCAACCCCTGATCTTGGTCAGATCAATGATCACACAATTTTGTATTGCTATAACACCCAATCAACTTCTTTAGCAAATAGAAAATCTCCACATAAAATAGTACTCTCTAACAATCGTCCCATATGTAGCCTCCTTATTACCTCCTAAAAAGTGGGTCCATAATGTCATCCTTTGCCACACATCAAATAGGTGCTTCCCCACTTTGTCTAAAACTCGTGCAACTTCATCAAGTGCAAAAGCATTGTCTGTCGATTGATCCAAGATCAATGGTGGAGAAATTTGATGGTATGGAAGACCATGTTAGAATATTTAACCAATAGAATTATGACACCTATCATATGGAAAGAGAACAACTGTCATCATCGAAGATTTATCTCACAAAGTGTAGTACTGACATCATCGTGGATACGTGCCTACAAGGTGCTTCCCCACATTACTTAAAACCCATGCATTTTGATCAAGTGGGAAAACGCCAGCCATGGATCTTACCTTAGATCTATGGTGGATTGGAAATAGATTAAAGTATTCTCATGGTACTTCACCTATTGTTACCATGGATAGGTGTCAACATAGCACTTGCCTACTTTTCTTAAAACTCAATCAACTTTACCAAGTGTGAAAGCATTGATTGTTGATCAGGAACAATCAACGGTGCAATGAAACTATGAAAGAAATATCCACATTGTAAAGAAAAACCAATGAAAGATCAAATAAGAGGAGAATGTTAGGACATTCTAGTGTGATAGGGAAATGACATCATTCAAAGACACGTGTTGCAACAGTTTTTCTCTAGATTACTTAAGTCTCTTACATCTCCATAATGCGAGTAAGCAATATTCATTGATTTTTCTTTAGATCAAGGGCCAAAAAAAACCATCCTATCAAACATAGGAAATATGACCCTGATTAAGGATTGCTTAGAAAATAAAGGATTTAATCACTGAAAATAAAGTCATCTTTTATGAAAATAGAAAAACCTAGGATAAAATATATTCCCACGTCAATTTGAAAACACTAATCCTTTTGAAAACTAGGGTACAAAATGAGGGTTCTATCCTATCCTTTAGGAAATTGAACTTGGGTTTTGTTTAGGATTAATAGATCAACACAAAGGGCCTTGGTTTTTCTTTAATGGTAAATCATAAGGAACATACAAAAACTAGGCCAACACCTTCTATAAGACATCTTGATCTTTAGCTTAAGTCCTTAAAACCTTTTTCTTGCAAGCATTTTTTTTCTTATACCAATTGTTAGAAATGTAAGAGGAGAAATTGAGAGGGGAGAGCTGAATTAGTTACACAAAAAACAAATCCAAGTCCCTTAGATGTCAACAAAAACTTTTACTTCACAAACCAAATACTTGCTATACTCAGTTAGAAGTACATATTCACTATAAATTGGTTAACAAAGTAGTTTGATATAATGATGTGAATTAACCTTTGGTAACTTAGTTGCAAAACTACAAACCATAAAGAAAATAACATGAACACATGAGACACCAAAATTTTATTTGGACACCCAATTTGGAAAAAACCACCAATGCAACTAGTTACAATTTTTTACTCTTATGAAGTGAGCCTTGTTAGGAGCCAACCTTGTTAAAGGTTAAGAAACACATGATTAAGTATGACCATGTTAGAAAATTTAAATCACTATGTTAGGAGTGGCCTTGTTATAGGTCTTTAGACACTTTAATTAAGAATTTCTACCTTGTTAGTGGATTTACAAAATGATTGTTAAGTCAACTCTGTTAAGAGATTTCTTCACTACTACAATTTTTAGGGAGTAACAATGATTGGACTAATTGATGAAGAAACTAAATTTGTAAATTTAGATCATTTTTATGGATTGGCCTCTATATTCTTTGTGATCAAATTTTTCCTTGTTGTACCATCCAACCTTTTGCTCTTTCAGTCACATATCTATCTCTTTAATATTCAATGTGATACTCCATCTTATCCTCATAACTTGATCTTTCTTATATATCATAAGATAGGAAAATTTGGATTGTAAACCATTTCAAAACATCAAGATTAATCTATTTTCAATCAAATGACACTAGAATAAACACTCAATTAATACTGAACTTCCTTTGATGACCAACCAAACTTAGTTTACACTGACTTATTTGGAGACCAATCAAACTTTATTGATACTAAATTCTTTGTAGACTAACCAAACTCAGTTGATACTAAGTTCTTTGGAAATTGACTAAACTCAATTTACACTAACTTCTTTGCAAATAGACCAAAGTCGATCAAAATTGGCTTCTTTGTAGATAGACCAAACTCGGTTGATATTGACTTCTTTTTTAACTAGCCAAACTTTATTTACATTAACTTATTTGCAAATTTAAAAAACTCAATTGATATTAACTTCTACTTAGCTAATAGTGGAGTCTCCTTTGGTGCCTGATTGAGCTTAGCTTACACTAACTATGCTCAGTTAAGGATTGACATTTGTGTAGCATCAATGATAACATACAATTAAATAATTTATTTTAATAGAAGTATACATGGAAAAAATCTCTAATGACATGTGATATATATATATATATATATATATATATATATGGATAATTTCTCAGGAATAAATTGATGTTAATTGGGAGAAACATTGATGAGGAGAAGTGCATGATTGGGAGCAACTGGTGTAAACTTAAGAAGTTGTGAACAATTGACATCCATCCATGTAAGAGTGATAATAATGAATATTCATTCCTATGAGATAGAAGTGTGAAAAATAGATGTTGATCCTAAGAAGTGAAAAAGAATAAATAGAGTAGTCTTCCCATGCGTTCCAAGTTTGATAAATACATGGGGAGTTCTAACTACCTCTCAAGAGATCTTGTAGCTCTCTCTATCAAATATTAATTGGTATTTTTGGGGTTCTTCTCATTACCCTAATCAAAGATCACTTCTATCATCCCTATCCCCTTTAGAACTCTTCATCAATTTAAAACATCGACCATACCTCAACTTCAACCCATGCCCTCATGGGCTCAATTAGCCACTCTTATTCCCAAAATGTTCTTTTGTATAGGAATAGGTTTCCCCTCTATTAATTTTTTGTTTTCAATCCATCTTGATCCATTCTAATGGATCCTTACTTAGGTTTCCTATCAAGTTCTTATTTTCCTAGTTTTAGGGCTTGTGGCCTTTTTTCCCCAATTAGGCTTTCATAAACCTAATTTCTTTATGTAACTCTAAATTCCTCCAAGAAAATCCCCAAATTTGTTAGTTATTCTCTCTAAGGTCTTCCTAGGTGTCAATTTTCCCTATGTCTTAGACTCCCAAAGTGTATGTGCATAAGACTTACACCAAACTTCTATTTTTGAGGATTCTTCAACATGTGAATCAGTCTAGGTTCTTGGCTTCATTTTTGTGCTCTAAAAAACTCTTCTACTTTCCTCCTTGAATTCATCTACCAAGAACACATTTACTTTCATACTCCTACTATTGATCAGCACAAACCAATTGATCTTGCAAGCCTTCTTAATGTTTTTTTGCATAAACTTAGGCTAGCCAAAATTGCATTAGGACTTGCCTAGGACTTGATGGAAAAATTAGTTCCCCTAAAGAAAATGAATCCAAAATCCATATTTACACTATGTACATAGTCTCCTACTTTTTTCCAAGAGGCCATGGAATTTCAACCATGGGAACTTAGGTAGGAGCCATATTTACACAACTAGCTTTAAACCAAGTAGTGAATCAATGAAACATAGAAATTAGCAAAATCATAACTAGTCTAATAAAAAAACCAAACCAATACTACTATTGATAAATACACAACACAAACTAAGGTTTCCATGAATTATTTTAGTCCTTTCAATCCATGGATGCCTAGAGGAAGGCTCTGTTACTCAAATATAGTCAATTCTTTCTCTTCTCAATCCTCAATCTGTACAAACTATTCACTAAATGTTGGGTTAAGGTTTGTCAAACCTTAAATATGGCAACTCTTTGTGTTCAGACCCTAAGGTTGAACTTAGGACTTTTTTAGAGCTAATTCCTAGTTTTTAGAAAAATTTCTCATGACAACTTTGCAAAGTTGTCATGAGCAACTTTTTTCTCATTGACTAATTTCCTCTCCTAACTTGTAAAACTCCTTCCAAAATCAACTCCTTGGATCCAAAAGCACTCAAAAACAACAAAAAAACAAGTGCCACTCAATTGTTGAATTTTGGTCAAACTTTGACCCTTCTATTGATTTTCTTAGGGCTTTGACTCTAAAGCCTAGTTGAGCATACAAAATAAAAATTCTAAGCATCCTTGACTAACATGAACACAAAATAAAACCTTGAAACTTTATGATTACTCCTTACCACAAGCTAAAAATGAACTAAAACCTAAGAAAAATTCTAGGTTTCTCTTGCACCATTCCCTCCCTACAACAAAAAGCTAAGGGATTTGTGGTGTTAAGAACTCCAAACTAATACCATGCTTCCTAAAATCACTTTCTTCTATCTAGGTAGCCTCTGACTCTAGTTAGTGTCTCCACTTCACTAGGTGCTCCATGTATATCTTGTGTCTAGTCTTCTTCTTGACTCTTGTATCTAGAATCTTGTCAACTTGTTGTTTGATCTGATCATGTACCTTGAGTTCTTCCACATCCTTACTCACCCCAATACTATATTTTTCATCATCCATCTCTGGTCATTTTTATTTGATCAAGTCCTTCACATTGAATATAGTGAAGATGGACATCTCCTTGCATAATTCCACCTTATAGGAATTTGGTCCATATTTAGCCAAAAATTTGTATGATCCAATCCTTTTTTATCTATAGCTTACTTGGTATGCCCTTCTATCATCTAGCCTTATTTATGAATACCATCACCAAATCACCTACCTCCAATTGTAGATCTCTTCTCCCTTCATCTCTCTTTTCTTTCAAGTTTTGATTTGCCTCCATTGGGATTTTCTTTACTTGCTCAAGAACCTCTCTCATTAATTGATAAAATTTATTTTCATGACAATGGATTCCTTGATAACCCTTTAAGTCTCCAAGCTCAAGAACACCTCTTGGATGTAACACATACACTACATGAAATGGACTTCTACTTGTAGTCTAGTTTGTACTCTCATTGTAAGATAATTCTACTTAAGGAATGACTTTCTCCCATCCTTATCCATACTCTTTAGTCAAATGTCTCAAAAAGTTACCAAGTACCCTTATTTCTTACCTCTATCTAACCATCCATTTGGGGATTATAGGAAAATTTATGAGACAAGTTGGTTCCTAGTCCCTTCCAAAGGGTCTTCCAAAATTGGCCCATGAACTTAACATCATTATATGCCACTATACTCATGGGTAAGCCATGTATCTTGACTATCTCCTTGAAGAAAAGGTGGGCAATATGACTTGTATCTATTGTGGCCTCACAACACTCACCCCATTCCTCACAAGGAATGGGAACCCCCTACTTTTTTTGAGCTCCTGAACTCACAATTTCGATCCAAGAAAGTATTAAAATCAAAATGTTAGAGTCAAAAAAAAATTAGAAAGTTGAAAAAACACAAAAAAAAATTTAAAATATTAGAAAAGGACAAAAAATTTTAAAATTGAAAAAAATAGACAAAAAAATTATAAAAATTCAAAATTTAAATAAAAATAATTTTAAAAAAATAAAAAATCATGTCACACATAATGTGCACACACAGGGGTGAAGAGTGCACCATGCACCAGCATGACCATGTTGAAGCACATTGTGCACCCTGCTCGACAGAGGGGGTTATCAAACTCCCCTCCCTTCATTTCCTTTTACTCACACATTTCCTTTGCCGAGTTTTGTTTCCTTTGTGTGCTTAAGGTGGCACATCAAAACCTTGCCTTCTCTACTAATCTCTGTGGGGGCCCTTTGGTGCCACTATGCTTTGGTGTTGCGCATGCCACACAATGTCGTATGCCCCACCATAAGCACCGATGCATTCTTCTACACCACCCATGGTACCACACATTGTCTACATGGCACTGCATGCCCCTTACTTCCATGGTGTCACATGTTGCTCACATGGTGCCATGCACCCTCGACCCCCTGCTAACAGTGTTGCACACCCCCATAGTGGTGCTGAAGTACCATTGATCACTTTACTAATGGCTCTGCATGCCTCACTTTGGTCTCGCGTGCCTATGCCCCACTGTGGTGTCAGACACCCTCACCCATTTTGGTGGCGTGCACCATAAAGTGACACCATCATGTGCCCTTTCTCACAATGACACTACATAAACCTTAACAATGTGTGCCATGCACCCTTTGCCACCATGTGCTTGCTTCAAACCTTCTTTCACACCCATGCACATGGCACACATTTTTCTTTTCATCCATCTTGTGTTTAAAATTTTTAAAGAAATAAAAAATCTAAATTTTAAATAAATAAATAAATATAAAATTAACAAAAATAAAATTAACAAAAATAAAAATGGCCAAATTGAGCATTTCATTTTCCTTTACTTTTATTTAAATTTAGAGCTTTTACATTTTATTTATTACTTTGAACTATTGAAGGTTTTTTCTCACAATGTACAATTGATCAAATGACACAACGTTTTGTTCTTGAAGAAAGGGTCATCAAGAGCATCACAGGAGAAGTTGTGTTGGACCTTTGACCCAATAACATTGAGAGGGTCTTCCATCTCCCAAGAGCAAACTAGTTCATTAGACTCTCATATGAACCAGCTAAGAGATGGTACAAGGAACACCAACAGGAAGTGATTGACATCATTCAGTCCTCTTACCTCATTGAGAAGCCTCCTTGGAGAAGGATAACTAGAAAAGTAGACATGACTCATTGATACATGAAGCAGGACATTGGATACTCTCATTATTTTAAGTAGAGTCATGGGTTTACTCGCAAAAGGTCACCTCAACACCTTTATGGTCAACTTCATTAAGACCATCTAATAAGAAAAGATACCATTGGATTGGCCCACCATGCTAAGTGAAAACTTGTGTGAGAAACTAAGGATGGAAAAGGACAAGAAGAAGTTTTACATGACTTCTTACATGGTATACCTACTTGCAGCAAGGGCAAAAAACTACCTTGGTTTATACAAAAGAGGAAATATGTAGGATCCCAATGCCTGACCATACATGGTCTACCCCTAGCTAGTGAAGAAGAAGCTCTCAGCATAGAGTAAGGTTTATAGAATTGTGAATGATGCATTCATCTTTGTGATCATTCAATTCATTGAGGAAGACTATGGGAAGAGGTTATCCAATGAATCCATAGCACAAATCATAGTTGTTGGAGCCTACTTCATTTAGTTCAAGACATTCAGATATCTGCCAGTATCTAGTGCATCCATCAATCCTAAGAACCTCCTAAGATATCCTAGTGACAACTTGGTGCTATTGGAGATTGCCTAACAAATTGGGTTAGCCTATGAGAAGATAAAGAGATAACAAAGACCTTGCTGGGCATGACCATTGGTCATTGGACCATATCAAGTGAAGTAGAACCAAGACATTTTTTCCTTCAAGTGGGAATGAGAGAATTATCCCCTTGAAGAATACAACTCTCCCTGGCCCTATTTTGACAATGTTGGTAGAGTGGAGAGTTTGGAAAGAAAATACTTTCACCATGAGGATGCTATTGAAGATCACTAGATGAATGCCACAAATGACTAGAATGACTACATTAGGGGCTACTATAGGATTACTTTGTATCTAGTAGAAAAGGCTCTCTAGTTGAACATCCCAGAGGAGATAAGGCAACAAGATTCTGAGGAGTTACTAGACCGTCTATTCAATGTAGACAAAATTGGTCAAAGACCCATTATGAATGCTTAGGTTGATAGGGAGGAGTTCGATGATATTAATCATCGAGTGAGGCATATAATTAGAATGATGAAGGATTGGATCAAGAAACCTTTTCCACTTGATCCAAATCAATATATAGTGATCTTCCATGCACATGCCCATCCAAAAAGAGGTAGAGGGAACCAAGTAACAATTCCTACCTTCACAACCCAGTCTCCTATTAGGCCATAGATAATGTACTAGCTTGATCACCCAGTTGAATATTATCACCATCTTGAAAGGAAGGGAAAGAACAAAAGAAAGAGGACCTCCCCTTAGAGGATTTAGGCAGAACAAGCCAAAGAAGAGGTGCCTCCCTAATAGCAAGAATAGAGTGCATAAGGGTTTGATGATACTGGAGCTACTCAAGTCAAGGATGAACCTTAGTTGCCTCCCATTGTGTCTAGCCAACCAGAAGAGGGTGAGATTCCACAAGCCTCCATTCCTCATATGCAAAAAGAGCCAACTTCTCCTTCTACCTCTAATAAAAAAAAGATGAGGATTAAGATACCAATAAAAAAGAGCCAAAGGATCAACAGAAGATTGGTGCCTTCCCCATCTATTCCTGAAAGCACTTTGAAGGGAGATGAAGAGGAGGAAGAAGAAGAATTAGAAGAGGAAGAGGAACAAGTGCCCCTATAGGGAAGAACTTGGCTAGCTAGAGCCATAGAGTTACAAAGGAGAAAGAGTGCCATGGGTACCCTACCATCCACTCTAGTAGAACCCTTAGAACTCTCTTCTTCGAAAGATGAAATATAGTAGTGGGTGGATGAGAAAAGTGAAGAGGGCAATGATTTTTTCTCAATGTCAAATTTTTATTTCATGCCCATAGGTATAGAGTTGATTGGGGATAAGACCAGGGACACCCCTATAGGTGAACCTCAATAGGAAGACTAGACACAAATGCCACCAGATACACAGTGTCTTGATCTTACTCCTCCATCTCCACCACAAGTTATAGTGGTACAACAAGGCTCAATGACTCCTCCACCTTAGAGCTTAGAGGAAGAGCAAGTTCAAAAGGAAACATCACACAAGGAGAGATCGAAACAAATGACTGCCAATGAAGTGATGGAAGAGGGGAAAATAGTGCAATATTCTCAACTACCTTCTTGAGACACCAAGGTTCAAGCTATAAGGTCTACTAAGACTAAGGATACAAAATAAAAGCCCTCCCAATAGGATACAACTTTGTGCAAGAGTGAAAAAGGGAAGGAAGTTGTAGAACATACTCCTTCATCATCAAGAGCCAAGTCCTCAACAGGATGCATCCCTAGATGGATCTAAAAGAAAATAATGAGGAGCACTAAGCCTCAATTCTGTGCTTCAAAAGAAGACATTTGTGACATTGCAAAGATTTTGAATAAACCTAAGTCTCCATCACATAAGGTAAGTCCATTGGAATTTTTCACTAGCACAAGGAACCAAGAACTATTTGCACATGTGGTCCTCCCTCCTGAAGGCACAAATGTGGAAGGTCTTGTTATTGAATATTATGAATTGAAATATGTTATGTTGGGGAGGCCTACACAAGATTTATCCTAATTAATGATGACTCTAGGAGTCAAAGAGGTCCTTAAGCATATGGAACATGATGAGGCTGAACTCCAAGCAGTATGAAGGCAGGTTGATATCCTAAAGGGATACCTAGCCAAAGTAGTTGGTCCTCTAGATCCTAAACACCATGAGCAAACCTTGAACATTGGACTTAGAGAAGGGAAAGGTGTACAACTTGATCCATTTTTGAAGGCTTCTTATGAGTGGTGAGAAATTTTTGAGGAGAAAGGTGTTATGATAATCATAGGGAATTTGAAGTTACTATGTGCTACATAGGAGAATGTGACTAATATCGTAGAAATTTTGAAGTAGGACTTTAGTATTATGAATGAATTATAGGCCTGGAGTAAGGATTTACAAACTTTGCAAGCCATAAAGGACCAAAGATACCAGGTTTTGATTGATGTATATACTGGAGAAGAATTAGACAAGATTGATGACTAGATAGAAAAGATAGCAAATAGCAATAAGGTAATGGGAACATTACATGTAGAGATTTATCAGCTCAAGGACCAAGCCTGAGATTGAATTCTGGAAGTAGAGAGACACTATAGTGATGCATGCTTGGATATTTTTGAAGATGAGGAGCAAGAAAAATTATCACCTATAGAGACAATAATGGAGAATTTCAAGAAAATTTTTGTGGAGGTTCCTGATGATGAGGACATTCGACAAGCCTTTAGGATAGAAGAAGCCTTATTAGAATTGGATACCAAACTTGAGGATTTTGCTCACACCTAGATTGAGGTAGACAATTATAGATAGAAGATAAAAGATAAATATGAGACTTTAGATCTTTGGATGCAGCTAAGATTACTAAAATGATAGAGAAATTCAAGGGCAAACATCCAAACATGGCTTTGGGATGAAGAAGAACAAAACCCAGATGCCAAAATTTCAATTTTGACACTCAATAAAATTTTGAGATTTTGACCCTATCAAGGTCCATATCTCTATAGCTCCATAGATGTGTAGGTCCATAGGCATGCAAGTTTGCAGCTTCATAATTTAGAGGTGGACTGGCAATTAACTTCTTGTTCCAAAAGTAGCACTTTCCATGTATTGGAAATGCATTCTGATGGCAGTTTAACTTTGACACATGCCTAGTAAAGGACTAGCTTCTATTTTTGGCACCTCTAGATGCTCCTACTTTGACTAAAGTCTTTCTTCTATTTCTTCTCTCATATTTTCTTTGTTTTTGACATGTAAAGGGCTCATGCATCTAGTTAATGAATAAAATATGGATGGAGTCCCTCTAAGCACCAGATTAACTATTATATTGTATATATTAAGTTAGTTTTAATATTTCAAAAGCATTTTATTGCATGAATATATCTCTCACTCTCAACACAAATTGAGGAGACAATTTCTTGTAAATACCCCATTATAATATGTAACAAAGGCCACCATTATTATGCAATAAAATTATGCTTTTGGTCCTCACATTTGGAGTGTAGTGATTCTTTCCTAAATGTGTCATTGTTTTCTAAATTTTGTTCATGGAATTGTGATTGAGCCTAAGGTTTATTGCATTGTTTCTAGTTGTGCGATCTTTTAGTTCTTGTGTTTTCTATTGATTTGTGAATTTTGTTGATGTATTGAGCTTGAGAAGAGATCACCCTATTTTGCCTGCATAACTCTTTGTCTCACATGAGTGCACTTTTTGTGGCCTTGTGATTTGATGAAGAGTGAAACATCATTTGGTTACTAAAATTTCTCATCAACAATTGCATCAGTGGAATCTAGGAAGTGTTGCTCCTTTTTTCATTGGTTACCTACCAATCTCTTTGAAAGGTTAACTTGTAGTGTGTTGTTTTCAATAGCTTATTTCTATTAGGATTTCAATTTAATGTTATTTTCTTTTAGTTTCATTACTTTCTTTGCTAACCCCTTGCTAGAATAGGAACTCATTTTAGTTGCATTGTTAGATTGCATTCATTGAAAAATAAAAAATACAAAAAAAGAACATTGTTCTTTTCTGTGTTATTTTGAGACAGTGAATAGATTTTTGCTTCATTTCAAGATCAAAATAGAACTAACAAAGGCCTCATGAACAATTAAATTTATCCTCAACTGAGCAAATTTTGGTATGTCACAAGACAAATATGGAACCTTGGACTTGATCTGAAATATTAGCTTTTCAAGAGAGGAATTGTGCAAAAGATTCCTACTATTAGCTTTGTGCAAAATGACCACCCAATAGAAGTGGTGCTAGAAGGAGGGTTGCACTTTTAGATCTCAGAGAAAAGTGGAAAATTTGCCAAAGTTTCAAAAATTCTATGCTTTTTGCAAAAATCTGTGCTTCACACAAGTTCAAGAATTTTTTTGAGTTTTTGAAAAATTTAGGTCCATAGCTTTGTAGGTACATAGGTATGTAGATCTGTAGGTATGTAGGTCCACTAATCTATAGGTACATAGGTGTGTAGGTGTGCAAAACTCTGTGGTGTGCAAAATTTAGAGAGTTAAGAAAGTGTACTTTTGCAAAGGTACACTTTTTCCAAAATTGATGCAAGCTAGAGGACATTGATCCAAAATCCCCATTTCAGCAAGCATTAAGGTCTATGCCAAGTGCACATGAGTTTCTCGAGCTTACCCACTTCCACAAACCATGTAGTGACAAGGGAACATCCCAAATTCAACTACTTCCATTTGAACTTTCATCATCTTCTTCAACTCCACCTCCACTCTAATCACTTGGTGGACCACCACATATTCCAATAGCTACTCCTCAACAACCACCTTTAGTTCCACCAAACCCTCCAATGGCCTTTTTTGAAAACATTGTGGACTCACCAATAAACTTGAGATGTGCACTCGATGACCTCCCTAAAAATTTTGATAAGTTTTTCCCAAGATTCATGTATGGTGAAACACAAACTACTAAATATCATGTCAAGGTATTCAAGGAAATTTGCAACCACAAGCAGGTTGCTAATGAGGATGTGGTTCTTAGTTTATTTCCCTACTTTGTGGTGCAAATTTCCTTCAATTGGTACATTAATTTGCCACCTAGATGCATAGGAGATTGGGACACATTCAAAAAATTATTCTTGGAACAATTCAAAACATTCATCAAGCTAGCTATGATACATCAACAATTCATATCAATCAAAAGGGACCCAGCTGAGATAGTTTCTCACTTCAACCATTGCTTTCATATGGCATATCGCAAGCTAGAGATGCCATATGCTATACTAATTGAAGCTGCTATTCAGATTTATCTAAATGTTATGGACCATCTTATTGCAATTTTCCTAAGAAGACTTCCTGTAGCAAGTATCGACACATTGGATAAAGTCTTTGTAGAGGCAATTACCTTTACTAAGCAAGTTAATCCTAATAGAGGAGGATTAATGCTTCCATCTCTAGCTATCATAGCAATGCCAACATACCCTACTATAGTACCCATGATGCCTAGTCAATTCATATCTATGAATCCAATTCCATTGCAATAGGTACCCGCTCTACAAAATCTTGCTCTAACATACCTAGGTTTTGAACCTCTGAAAGTTTCCTTCTTTGAGCAAAAGGTAGTAGCACCTGCTGAAGAAGACAATGGTTTTGTTTTCAAATTTGGTCAGATGAAAA
The DNA here is from genome assembly GCA_028749045.1 of Cupressus sempervirens. Lineage (NCBI taxonomy): Eukaryota > Viridiplantae > Streptophyta > Pinopsida > Cupressales > Cupressaceae > Cupressus > Cupressus sempervirens. The sequence goes on from CM053784.1 coordinate 324,488,709, forward strand.
AGACTATCCCAAATGAACAATGAATTGACTTGTCTCAAGTTGTCTCAAGGAAAAAAAAACAACTTCTAAAAAAATAATGCTCGCCCTTATAACAACAATTATAGCTAGAATTATAATAGGAATTTCAGTGGGAAAAACAACAATAATGCAGGAAACAACAATGGGGGAAACAACTTCAATCCTCTTGATCATAATAATGGCTTCCAAATACAAAATTGACAATGGAACACTTGACCAAATAATGAAAGCATTCTTACCGACAACAACAATAACAATTTTCAGTATGTATATGTTAATCAATGTGATGATTATCAAAATGCACCCAAAAATGATGGTTCATATTATAATGGGAATCAACAAATGGCTCAAAGTTCACAAGTGAATGATAACACTCCTCCTATGTAGTTTAATGCTATGTTACTAGAATCCTATGATTCTGCATAGAATGTATAGGCAGAACAACTAGCTAACAAAGAGTTCTCTTTCCCATTCATTTAGGAATCTGATCTCCAACATGATAAGATTTTTTCTTTTCACAATGACAATCTAAATACATATAATATGAGAAATAGAAAGGAAGCTTTGATAGATGGGATTCCTCTGGGTTTACAACCAACTCCTCCCAATCTGAGAGTGAGTAACAATCTGAAACTAATTAGGCTACCATATGGAGGACAATAGAATCAGAATCAAGTGAATGTACCAACAATATTAAAGAATCTTGCTTTGTCTACTGGAAAGTATAACACAGTCGAAGATTTGAAGTGAACCAAGGCAAATATGTCCATGTTTGACATGTTGCAAAATTATCCACAATAGCAAGAAGCACCCATGAAGAATCTAGATCACACAAAGGTATCTCACAATATGAATACTATCCCTCAAAAGATAGTTTCTCAACAAGTCAATGCTACAAAAGTAATGCCCACTATGTTTAAAGACAAGGTTGAAGTACCCCCATTTCTACTCAACATCAAGATATATGGAAAGAATCTCCATAGTTTCTTAATTGATTCAGAAGCCTCATGAAATGTCATGCCACGATCAATAGCACAAATGTTAGGGGTAAGTCCTCAACCTTCCAACTAAATAGTAATATAGTTGGACAAGATGGAGGTGAAAGTCATCAACATATTGAAAGATGTTCGAATATAGTTGATGGTTGATCCTCAAATTCAAGATGTCATTGGTATACATGTGTGGGACATTTTAAATATGTATGGGTTTCTCTTAAGAAGAGAATGGATGAAATGCCTAAGAGGATGGTTTTCTACAGATTTGTGGAAAGGATTGAACAATCAAATTGAGAAGATGTTGAACCTAAATTGAAAACAATGATTACATATTACAATGCCCTAAATGAGATAGAATTCTTACAATCGAATTTGGGCTTATAAAAGATGATGGCATTCAACACTATTCCAATCAAACCATCCCAAGATAAGGATAAGGAACTCAAGATACAAATCCCAAAGGATGAGATCGTGAAACAATTCATAGATAATATGGTGACTGATTTGCAATGCTTGGGAGAAGTAGCTGACCCTAGCATCTTACTTCTCCCTAGATTCGGTTGATTACACAAAGTTAGTCACTTTAAGTTTGAATGCTCATCATGCCAAGAAGCAGTTGCAAACATGTTAACACATATAATGCAAGGCAAGGATAACCACATTCTAGAAAAGGGACATGTAGGAGATCAAAGTAATATAAACTCAACTAAGTTAGCAAAGTAGATCGAAGAAGAAATTGAAGATTTAAATGTGTCATACAATGATACCTCTTCAGATGTGGGAGGTTTGTCTTCTCCTCCTCCAAGGATCATTAAAGACCAAAGAAGAAGATGATATGTGTAAGGTAAAGGATGGACTTTAGTAGTCATTCATCCTAAACCTAAACTTGAGGAAATCAAAGAACTAATTGGGGAAATCCAAGACCAACAAGAAAAACATGCACTTCCTCTATCCACAAATTGCAAAGGGGAATCATCAAGTCCTACACAAGGAAAGTTACAATGGATTCCTAAGAAATAGTCATTCAAGGCTCAAGTAAAAGAAAAGCTAAGGAACAATAAGCACAAAGTTAGAAAACCCAAGGAGAATTTGATTTGGACACTCGGCTTTGATGGTTCTAGGTGCAAGTTGGGAGTTGGTGCAAGTATTGAATTGGTCAACCCAAAAGGTAGGTCTTTCTATGCCACATATCAATTAAAATTTAGATGTACTAATAATGCTATAGAATATGAGGCATTAATTTGAGGACTTCTCTTTGCACTGGAGAAAGGAGTTATAGCTCTCATAATTGAAAGGGATTCTCAATTGGTCATATGACAAGTAAAATTGATATATTCTTGCAACAATAAGAGGTTACTAGCTTATAGAAAAAGGGTATGGGATATATTGGTTGATTTTAAAGCTTTGAACATAAGATCCATTCCAAGAAGAAAAAATATGGTAGTAGATGCTCTCACCATTTCAGCAAGTCCTTTACAACCAATTGAAAGAACTAAGTTGAAAAGATTTTTAGTGGAATTGGTTGTGGTTTCATCCATTCCTGATAATATCAAAAACTTCCAGGTCATTCAAGATGACCAACATATACTTGATTTTATCATGTGCAATCACCATTTTGAGGGACAAGAGATTGATGATACACTAGATGACAAACCTAAAGATGATGAGCTTGAGGATGAAGATGGGATTCTTAATCTCAAAACCAACACTACTCCAAAAGGAATGGTTGAACTAAAATGCATCTTTGATCATGATGAATTAGTACTCAATAGAAGGGTAACCCAAGAAAAGGGAATCAAAAAATGTGACTCGTACAATTTGGGTACTAATGAAGAACCAAGAATGGTATAGATAGGAGAAGTGTGCAACTCATAGGAAAGGGAAGACATGCTCAAATTACTCACTAGGTATAAGGATGTCATTGCTTTAAGCTATAAAGAACTAAAGACTTATGATCCTAAGATTATTACACATGACATCCTATTGAAACTAGATTCCAAACCATTCTGATAGAGACAAAGACCTATAAATCCCTTTATTGAACCATTGATCATGAAAGAAGTAAAGAATTTACTGGATGCCAATATCATATTTCCCATTTTTTTCTCATGTGGAAGAAGATTGGAGAGATTCACCTTTGCATTGATTTCCATAACTTAAATCCAGCATCTCAAAAGGACAATTATCCTTTGCCCTCACTTGATGAAGTTTTATATATTGTGAATGATTCAAAAATGTTGTCATTCCTAGATGGTTACTTAGGATATAACCAGGTGATGGTTGATGAAGAAGATTGTTTGAATATTACTTTCGCAATGAAGTGGGGAACTTTTGCCTACAAAAGAATGCCTTTTGGACTGATTAATGTAGGAGCTACATTTCAATGGGTAATGGATGAAGCTTTCAAAGGATTGATCAATAGATGTATGGTCATCTACATGGATAACTTGACTATCTTTTCAAAAAACCAAAGTACCCACATTGTTGTTCTAAGATAGGTATTCAATAGATGTAGTAAATATGGCATATCTCTCAATCCCAAGAAATGTTCATTTGGCATTATTAAAGGAAAACTCTTGGGACATGTCATTTCTAAAGCCAAAATATCCATCAATCTAGATAGAGTTGAAGCTATTCTAAAGTTAGCACCTCCACATAGTCAAAAGGAATAGAAGTCTTTGTTCAAAAAGATAAAATTTGTGCAAAAATTCATTAGTGGATTTGCAGAGATAGTTCATTCCCTTAATGATTTTCTTAAAAAGGGGACTAGGATAGAATGGGTTCTAGAGATAAAGAAATCATTTGATGAATTCAAGGTTCCTATTTCTATGGCCTCAATTTTTGTGAGTCCTGATTATGAGTTACCTTTTAAGATATATTCCTTTGCTCTTGAACACTCTTGTGCAAGAATCTTGGCATAGAGAAGGAAAAGGAGGATGAAAGACCAATTGCTTTTATGACTTGTCCTCTAAAGAATGTAGAGTTGAATTATTCAAACCTTGATAAACAATCCTTTGCATTAATCAAGGTAGTAAAGAAGTTCCATCATTACATAGTAAGAAGTACGGTGTATGCAATTGTACTTGATCTAGAAGTAAAGAAACTCTTGATGTAGAATGAACTCGGTGAAAGGAGACAAAAGTGGATGGCCATACTTCAAGAATTTAATCTCAAAATTCAATCTATGAGATTAGTCAAAGGTCAAGGGTTATCAAAGATGATAGCTGATAACTAGGATGGAAATGAAAAGGAACTCAAGTTTAATGATGAAACCAATGAGGATGATTAGAAGAAGATGGTTGTATAACAAGTTGATATTAATTAGGGTGTGGTGACCAATGTTTGGTATCAAGACATTGTTTACTATCTCCTACAAGACCAGTTCCCTAGTTGGATGAATAGTTCATAGCGTAGGGGACTAAAAACAAAATGTGAGTCCTATATATTACATGATAACAAAATGTATAGAAGTAACTAGGAAGGGATCTATCTGAAATGCTTAGGATGTGAAGAAGACAAGGAAGTTTTGGAAAATTTCCATGACAAGTATGGTACATGACATGGTTTAGCAAAAGAAACAACTCACATGATTTTAAGGTCGGGTTACTTTTGGCCCTCAACATTTAAAGATACTTGCAAACATGTGCATTCTTACCATGTATGTCAAACTAGTGCTAATAAAGAGAGGCACCCAAAAATGCCATTACAACTAGTGTATAAGGTGCACCCCTTCGCAAAGTGGTGATTGGATTTTATTGGTCCAGTCAATCCACCATAATCAACTAGACACACATTTATTCTCATAGCTATGAATTACTATACAAAATGAATAGAAGCAGAAACATTTAGAAATTGCACTACTAAGGTGGTAACAGACTTTTTAGAAGAACACATTGTTACTAGATTTGGGATGCCATTCACTCTTATGTGTGATAATGGATTTTATTTTGCATCTGCATTCTAGACCAAGTGGGTATTTGAAAATAAATTCATTATCAAGTTATCTTCAAATTATTACACACAAGGAAATGGGGTAGCACAATTTACAAATAAGAGCTTGATCATAGTAAGAAGAAAATTGTTGAAAGAGAATCCTAGGGATTGGCATACACAACTCAAATATGTCCCATGGATAGATTGAGTGAGAGTAAAAAATGCTTTGGGGAGTTCTCCATATTTTCTTATCATGGACAAGAACTAGTGTTCCCACTTAATCTCATTATTCTTGTTTTGAAATTCATGAGTGGGTATGCTGAAGATGCTAACAAAGTACAAATCAGATTGATGAATCTTTTAGAGATGGATGAGAAATGGATAGTTGCATTGGACTACATGGCTAAACATCAAGTTGTTGTGGAAAGATGATTCAACAAGAGAGCCATGGTTAAATCATTCAGGATTTTTGACCTTTTCCTACTCTGGGATAAGGTGAAAGAAAAGCCAGGCAACCATACTAAGTTTCAACATTTGTGGATAGGCCCTCATCAGATCGCAAAAATTCTCAGAGAAAACTATTTTAGGGTCAGTTCCTTATAGTGGCAATTTCTTCCCTTTCCTATAAATATTTAGTTTCTAAAGAATTATTTCAAAGCCTAAAAGACACCAAAAAAAATTAGTTAGATTTTATTATTGCATTTAGCTTAGATTTTTATTCCTATAAGTGTGTTTATTTTTGCAAGTGTGTTTTCTTTCATGTTGCATGTTTTCTTTTAGTCATTTGTTTCCTTTCAAAGTTGTGTTAGTCCTGGGGGGTAAGGTTTACTTGAGATTTTCTCTCAAGATTCTTCTAACCACTCTTTGGTTTCAATTTTAGGAAGAGGTATTTCTTTGTCAAAACATTTAAATAATGGTCTGTCTTATACCAATTGAGCAACCAACATTTCTTGTGGAAATAGGGAACTTTCATTCTGGAAATCAAAAGCCTAGACCAACAAGTTCTTAACACTTTTCAAATTTAAAGTTGGTTCTTTTAGGTGCTTTTGAATTAAAGTCAAAGATGACAAAGGATGATCCAAACTTCAACTGGTTGAAATAGGAAGGGTCTCCTTGAAAGGTTGGCAAGATCATTGTTTTGCATGAGAGTTTCTAAAAAGTTCTAAGAGAGGAATGCAAGGGATTTTCACAAGAGATTGAATCTAAGAAATGACATTGATCTCCTAACTACAAATTCTAAGCATAGTCAGCATACAGAAAAAGAAAAAAGAGAGAAAGGAAATAAAAGAGAAAATATGGTGTTAATATTGAAGGATTCTAAAGATCTAAAATGGCAAAAGATACATCTTCAAAATAAAGTATCTTGTATTCAAAATATTGCTTCATCAAAAGTAACATTGTGAACAACATGGAGTGATTATTCAAATTTTCTAGAAAGCTAAAAGAACATGGCATCTCCCTCAAACTAATTATCTCATCTAGTTAAGCAAATGATCAAGGAATAGCCTTTGTAGAAATTCTGAATGAATGAGCTTGGAGGAGTGGAAGATTGTTTCCAAATTGTTAGAAAACTTTGATAGACTGCATCCTAAGATATCAAGGGGAATGAATACACAAGTCACACACTGAGCTTGAAGGTTTCAAATTTTGAGATTTTGATTGTAAATTCATCTGAAAAATACTCAAGATGTTCAAAGTTTGGTTGGTGTTTGACACATGTTGGAAGAATCTTTGCTAATGAAGAAATCCCTAGGTCATTTCTTCCTTTTTTTGGGGTTATTTTTTGTGGTCTCACAACACATTCCCCATTCCTCACAAGAAATGGGGACCCCCTACTTTTTTTGGGCTTTCAAACTCACAATTCAGGATTTGAGAAAGTATTAGAGTCAAAATGTTAGAGTAAAAAAAATAAAAAACACAAAAAATTAGAAAGTTGAAAAAACACAAAAAAAAAAAAAAAATTAGAAAAGGACAAAAAATTAAAAATTGAAAAATATATAATAAAAATTATAAAATTTCAAAATTTAAATAATTTTTTTAAAAAAAAATTGTATCACACATAAAGTGCACGCACGCGGGCGAAGAGCATGCTGCATGCCGGTGTGACCGTGTCGAAGCGCTGCACAACCTACCCAATGGAAGGGATTATAAAACCTGCTCCCTTCATTTCTTTTTACTCACACATTTCCTTCACTGAATTTTTTTTTCTTTTTGCATTTAAGTTGACACATCAAAACCTTACCTCCTCTACTATTCTGTGTGTGAGCCCTTTGGTGCTACACATGTTGCCCCACCATAAGCACTGACATCTTCTTCTACACCACCCACGACACTGCACACTGTCCTCATGGTGTTACATGCCCCTTACTTCCACAATGTCATGTGCTGCTCACCTGGTGCCACATGCCCTTGACCCCCTACTAATAGTGCCATGCACCCCAACATTGGTGTCGAAGCACCCTCAATCACTCTACTAATGGCATTGTGTGCCTCACTTTGGCACCACATGCCCATGCCCCACTGTGGCACCACACTCCCTCACCCATTTTGATGCCACATGCCATAAAGTGATGCCACCATGTGCCCTTTCTCACAATGGTGTTGCATGAACCCTAATGATTCCTGCCATGCACCCTTCACCATCACGTGCTTGCTTTCAAACCTGCTTTCACACCCATGCACACAACACACATTTTTATTTTTATCCATCTTCATTTCAAAATTATATATATATATATATATATATATATATATATATATATATATATATATATATATATATATATATATATATATATATATATATATATATATATATATATATATATATATATATATAATTTAAAATTTTAAAAAATAAATTAAAATGCCCAAATTGGGCATTTTATTTTCCTTTGCATTTATTTAAATTTAAAGCTCTTTACATTTTATTTCTAATCTATATTACTTTGAACTAATAAATTTTTTTTTATCATAATGTATAGGTGATCAAATGGCATCCACATCTAGAGTAGCACCGAAACCCACCAAGTTCAAGTTCTAAGGCATACCCTCAAAGTCAAGATTTCATGATGACCATGTAGAAATTTGAGATACTAACTTAGGGCACATGGATCTAGGAGAATTCCTTAGAATTTCCAACAAAGCAATAGAGAGATCAACCTTGGTATCTTCACTCATCTATTTTGGGTTGCTGAATGCAGCTTCACATCCTGTGTCAGTACAATCAGCTGAACTAATCATGGCTCTGGCACAAATTTTTTTTCCTAAAGAAAGGGTTGTCAAGAGCATCATAGGAGAAGTTTTGTTGGACCTTCGACCTGATAACATTGATAAGGTCTTCCATCTCCCAAGAGAAAACTAGTTAATTAGACTCATATATGAACCAGGTGAGAGATGGTACAGGGAACACCAGTAGAAAGCAATTGACATCATTCAATCTTCTTACCTCATTGAGAAGCCTCCTTAGGGAAGGATAACTAGAAAAGTAGACATGACTCATAGATACATGAAGGAGGACATTGGATACTCTATCATTCTTTTAAGTAGAGTCATGTTTTTACTTGAAGTAGGTCACCTCAGCACCTTTATGGTCAACTTCATTGAGACCATCTGATAGGCAAAGATACCATTGGACTAGGCCACCATGTTAAGTGAAAACTTGTGTGAACAACTAAGGATGGTAAATGAAAAGAAGAAGTTTTACATGACTTCTTACATGGTATACCTACTTTTAGCAAGGCTAACACAATACCGTAGTTTGTACAAAAGATGTAGTATGTAGGATCCCAATCCCTGGCCATACATAGTCTACCCCCAATTGGTGAAGAAGAAGCTCTTAGCATAGGGTAAGGAATATAGAATCATGAACAATGAATTCATCTTTGGGATCATTTGATTCATTGAGGGAGACTATGGGAAGAGGTTATCTGATGAAGACAAAGCACAAATTATAGTTCTTAGAGCCTACTTCATCTAGTTCAAGACATTCACATATCTGTGAGTAGTTGGTGCATCCATCAATCCTAAGAAGCTCCTAAGATATCCTAGTGACAACTTGGTTCTATTAGAGATTTCCTAACAAATTGAGTCACCCTATGAGAATATAAAGAGACAAAAACAACCTTCTATCATTTGAGTGGGAATGGGAGAATTATCCCCTTGAAGAATACAAATCTCCCCAGACCTATTTTGACAATGTTGGGAGAGTGGAGAGTTTGGTAGGAAAAGACATTCACCATGAGGATGTTGTTGAAGATCACTAGATGAATGCCAAAAATGACTATGATATTTGCATTAGGGACTACTATAGGATGACTTTGTATCTAGAGAAAAAGGTTCTTTAGTTGAAGATCCCAAAGGAGATAAGGCAATAGGATTTGAAGGAGTAATTGGACCCCCTGTTCAATGTAGAAAAAAATGGTGAAAGACCCATTATGAATGCTAAGGTTGATAGGGAGGAGGCTGATGATATTAATCATCAAGTGAGGCATGTCATCAGAATGATGAAGGATTGGATCAAGAAACCTTTTCCACTTGATCCAATTCCAAATATAGTAATCTTCAACACACATGCCCATCCAAAAAGGGGTAGAGGGAAGAAAGTAATAATTCCTACCTTCATAGCCCATCCTCCTATCAGGCCAAATACAATGTACCATCTTGATCACTTGGTTGGATATTATCACCCTCCTAAAAGGAAGGGAAAGAATAAAAGAAAGAGGACCTCTGTCAAAGGATTTAGATAGAACAGGCCAAAGAGGAGGCACCTCTCCAATAGAAAGAATAGAATGAACAAGGGTTTGATGATACTAGAGCTACTCAAGTCTAGGATGAACCTTAGTTTCCTCCCATTATGTCTAGCTAACTAGAAGAGGGTGAGATTCCATAGGCCTCCTTCCTCCCATGCAAGAAGAGTCGGCTTCTCCTTCTAGCTCGAAGAAACAAAAGAAGATGATTAAAATCCAAATGAAAAAGAGGCAAAGGATCAACAAAAGATTGAGTCCTTTTGCATCTATTCCTAAAAGAATTTTGGAGGTAGACAAAGAGGAAGAAGAAGAATCATAAAATGAAGAGAAACAAGTACCCCGCAAGGAAGAACTCAACTAGCTAGAGCCACAGAGTTACAAAGGAGAAAGAGTGACATAGGTATGCCACCATCCACTCAAGTAGAACCCTTAGAACTAATTGGGTACCTAGTGGGTGGATGAGCAAAGTGAAGAGGGTGATGATGTTTTCTCATTGTCAAATTTTGATTTCATGCTCATAGGTATAGAGTTGATTAGGGATAAGTTTAGGGACACCCCTATTGGTGAACCTCAAAAGGAAGACTAGACACAAATGCTGCCAGATACATAGGGTCTTGATCTTACTCCATTGCCACAACATGTTATAGTGGTAGAATAGGGCTTAGTGACTCCTCCACCTTAGAGTTTAGAGTAGGAGTAGGTTCAAAAGGAACCATCACATAAGGAGAGACTAAAACAAATGATGATCGATGAAGTGTCAAAAGATGGATAAATAGTGCAATATTCTCAATCACCTTCCCAAGACACTGACGTTTAGGCTACAGGGTCTATTGAGACTAAGGCTGTAGAAAAATATCCCTCCCAATAGGATACAACTCTGAGAAGGAGTGAAAAAGGGAAGAAAGTTGTAGAACATACTCCTTCGTCATCAAGAGCTAGGTTGTTAGTAGGACACATCTCTAGATGGATCTGAAAGGAAATAATGAGGAGTACTAAGCCTCAATTTCATGATTCAAAAGAAGACATTTGTGACATTGCAAGAATTTTGAATAACTTGAGTCTCCATCACACAAGGAAATGCCATTAGCATTTATCACCAGCAGAAGGAACTAGGAACTATTTGCACAAGTGGTTCTCCCTCGTGAAGGCACAGATGTGGAAGGTCTTGGTCTTGAAGATTATGAATTAAAGGATGCTATCTTGGGGAGTCCTATATGGCCCAATTAATTATGAATCTAGGAGTCAAAGAGATCCTTAAGAATATGGAATAGGTTGAGGCCAAACTCCAAGCACTTTGAAGGTAGGTTGAGATCCTAAAGTGATATCTAGGAAAAGTAGTTGGTCCTCTAGATCTTGAACACCCTGAGTAGACCTTGAACACTATAATTAGAGAAGGGGGAGGTGTACAACTTGATCCATTTTTTAAGGCTTTTTAGGAGTGGTGAGAGAGTTTTGAGGAGAAAGGTGTTACAATCATCACAGGGAATTTGAAGTTACTACATGCTACAGAGGAGAATGTGAATAAAATCATAGCAATTTTGAAGTAGGACTTTAGTATTATGGAGGAAGTATGGGCCTAGAGAAAGGATTTACAAACACTGGAAGCCATAAAGGGCCAAAGATATTGGGTTTTGATTGATGTATATACCAAAAATAAATTAGACATGATTGATGATTGGATAGAAAAGATAGCAGATAGCAATAAGGTAATGAGGACATTACATGAGGAGATGTATTGGCTCAAGGACCAAGCCTGAGAGTGAATTTTGAAAGTAGAGAGACACTACAATGATGCATGCTTAGATATTTTTGAAGATGAGGAATGGGAAAAGTTGTTACCAGTACAGACATTAGTGGAGAATTTCGAAAAGATTTTTGTGGAGGTTGTTGATGATGAGGACATCCAACAAGCCTTTAGGACAGAAGAAACCTTGTTAGAATTGGATGCCAAACTCAAGGATTTTCCTGACACCCAGATTGAGGTAGACAATTATAGACAAAAGGTAAAAGATAAATATGAGGCTATAGATCTTTTGAATGTGGCTAAGATTACTGAAATGATAGAGAAATTCAAGGGTGAACATCTAAACATAGCTTTGGGATGAAGAAGAACAAAGCCCAGATGCCAAAATTTCAAATTTGGCACTTTGTAAAATTTTGAGATTTTGATCTAGTCAACGTTTGTAGCTCCACAAGTGTGCAGGTGTGCAGGTTTGTAGCTCTGCAATTCAGAGGTACATTGACAGTTAACTGTTTGTTCCAAAAATAGTGCTTTCCATACATTGGAAACACATTCTGATGGCAATTTAACTTCAACACATGCTTAGCGAAGGACGGACTTCTATTTTTGGCACCTCTAGATGCTCCTACTTTGACTAAACATTTCTGCCTATTTCCTCTCTCATATTTTCTTTGTTTTTGACATGTAAAGGGATCATGCATCTAATTAATGAATAAAATATGGATGGAGTCCCTCTAAGCACCAGATTAACTATTAGATCGTATATATTTAATTTGTTTTAATGTTTTAAAAGCATTTTATAGCATGAAGATATCTCTCACTCTCAACACAAATTGAGGAGACAAATTCTTATAAATACCCCATTGTAATATGTAACAAAGGTCATCATTATTATGCAATAAAATTATACTTTTGGTGCTTGAATTTGGAGTGTCATGATTCTTGCCTGAATGTTTCATTGTTTTGTGAATTTTGTTCATGGAATTGTGATTGAGCCAAAGGTTTATTGCATTGTTTCTAGTTGTGTGATCTTTTAGTTCTAGTGTTCGCTATAGATTTACGAATTCCACTGACATATTGAGCTCGAGAAGGAATCACCCAATTGTGCTTGCATAACTCTTTGTCTCACATGAGAAAAATTTCTATGGCCTTGTGATTTGTTGAAGAGTAAAATATCATTCAGTTACTAAAATTTCACATCAACAATTGCATTAGTGGAATCTAGGAAGCAATGCTCCAGTTTTCATTAGTTACCTATCGATCTCTTTGAAAGCTTAACTCACAGTGTTTTGTTTTCTATAGCTTTATCCATTAGGCTTTCAATTTCATGTTATTTTCTTTCAGTTTTGTTATTTGCTTTGCTAACCCCTTGCTAGAATATGAACTCATTTTAGTTGCATTTTTAAATTGCATTCATTGAAAAACAAAATATACCAAAAAAAAATTAAAAATGTTGTTCTTTTGTGTGTTATTTTGAGATAGTGAACAGATTTTACTTCATTCCAAAATCAAAATAGAACTAACAAAGGCCTCCTCATTAACAATCACATTTATCTTCAACTGAGCAGATTTTGGTACATGACAAGACAAATATAGAACCTTGGAGTTGATCCAAAAGATTAGCTTTTTAAGAGAGGAATTGCATGGAGGATTCCTACCATTGGCCTTGTGTAGAATGACTTCCCAATAGAACTAAAATTTCTCATCGATGATTGCATTAGTGGAATCTAGGAAGTGTTGCTTCTATTTTCATTGGTTACCTATTGATCTCTTCAAAATCTTAACTCATAGTGTGTTGTTTTCTATAGCTTATGTCTATTAGGATTTTAATTTCATGTTATTTACTTTCAATTTTGTTATTTGTTTTGCTAACCTCTTAATAGAATAGGAACTCATTTTAGTTGCATCTTTAGATTAAATTTATTGAAAAATAGAAAATACAAAAAAACAAAAAAAAAATTGTTCTTTTATGTGTTATTTTGGGACAGCAAACATATTTTACTTCATTCTGAGATTAAAACAAAACTAGCAAAGGCCTCCTCATGAACAATCACATTTATCTTCAACTGAGAAGATTTTGGTACGTTGTAAGACAAATACAAAACCTTGGAGTTGATTCAAGAGATTAGCTTTTCAAGAGAGGAATTGCATGAATAATTCCTACCGTTGGCCTCATGCAGAACAACTACCCAATAGTATCATGTGTTATTTTGCATGGAATAAAATGACTCATCTTACTAAACTTGTCCACAGTTACAAACATACTATCCAAACCAGTTGGTGTTCTATGTAATCCTACTACAAAGTCCATGCTGATGAGCTCCCAAAGCCTATTTGTTATGGTAAATGGCTAGCATCTTACGCAAATAGTAAAACCTCTCTACTAAGTCTAGGGTCTTGTTTAACCCAAAGTGTTTACTCAAAATCCCATTGTTCTTTTCTTGAATAAGATTCTCCCTCATAGAGCCTCTTGGTACACACAATTTTTTAGCTTTGAATAATAAATGATTTTGTAATGTGTAGTTAGTATATTCATAATGAAAGTGGTTATCAATTTTAGTGAACACCTTGTGAATTTCTAAGAAGTCTACATCTCCTTTGAAGATGTCTTTGAATTCCTCAACTCCAATACTCTGCAACTAGATCTCTTGAATATTGAGCAACCTCTTTCTAAGTACATTTGTAACCTTATTACCAACTCCCTTCTTATGCTTAATGGTGAAAGTGTAGGATTGTAGTAGTTTTATCCATTTTATATACCTCAAATGTAGTTTGTCTTAATGTTGATGTAACTTAGGGCTTGGTTATTAGTGTAAACCATAAAGTCCTTAGGGAATAGGTAATGCCTCCACTTTTTAAGGGATTGTACTAAAGCATATAGTTCTAAATTTTAGGATGAATACCTAGACTTGGTCTCATTTAACCTTTCACTAAATAATGTCACTAGCCACCCTCTTGGCTTAGGATTCCACTCATAATAATGTCACTTGCATCACATTCTACTATGAATGGCTTATCAAAATTTGGAAACACTAGTATAGGTTGGGTATCCACTTCCTTCTTCAATATTTGAAAACCTTCATTGGATTCCTTGGTCAACAAAAACTTTTTCTTGAGTCCTCCTTTTATGGTGTCAAGGATTGATGCATGAATTATACTAAATCTCCTTATAAAATTCTTATAAATCTAAGCCAACCCATGAAAACTTCCAACTTCAGTCCCTATCTTAGGAGTGGGCCAACCTAAAATGGCCTCAACCTTTCTCTTGTCTACCTCCAAGTTACCATATGATACTATAAACCCTAGGTAGACTAGTTCTTGTTTCATGAACTTACTCTTTTCAAGGTTTATGATGAACTTTTCCTCTTGGAGTTTCATCAACACAAGTTCTAAGTGTTTCATGTGTTTTTCTTTTTCTTTTACTAAAGATGAGGATATTAGCTAAGTATACTACCACAAAGACTCCTATATAGTCCCTTAGAACTGTATTCATCACCCTCATAAAGAATTCGGTGCTTTTATAAGCCCAAATGGCATTACTAGCCACTCATATAACCCCTCTGTTGTCTTAAAGGATGGCTTCCACTCATCACCCTATTTGTTTTGAATATAATAGTAGCCACTTTTAAGATCCATCTTAGATAAGTATTTAGAACTCCCTAAGAAATCTATTAAATCTTCTATTCTAGGAATAGGGAACCTATATCTAATAGTTATTCTATTTATTTCCCTAGAATTGGTACACATTCTCCACTTACCTCCCATTTTTGGGGCCAACACCAGTGGGAAAAATCATGGGGTTATAATCTTCCTACTTAGACCTTGATCCAAAAGTTCTTGGACTTGCCTCACTATCTCTTTGTTCTACTCTGATGTCATCTTGTATGCAACCTTGTTAGGAAGTGATGCCCCTAGCACAAAATTATTTTGATGGCTAATTTCCCTCTTTGGTTTTAATGTAGTTAGTGTACCTTCACAAATGATGTATTTTAACTGATATCTTAGTTGTTTTACCTCTTTTAGGATAGGTTATTGTCTAGGTATCTCCTCCTTCCTTGGTTTCATGAGTATGACATAGCCAACTTCTTCTTCCTTCTTCATATCTTTTGGGAATTCTTTTCCACTCATCAGAAGTGTTTTGGATTCTTCCTTCTCCACTGCATGTTCTTCTATCAAAGGCTGAATTTTATAATTTAACCCATTCTTCTTTAATGACTACTTGTTCTCCTTTCCATGGTGTACTACCTCCCTATCATATTGCTATGGTCTATCAAGAAACATATGGCATGAATCCATTGGTAGCACATCACAAGGTATTATATCTTGATATTTACTTATGGTGAAAGCAACCCATACTTTCTCATTAGCCAATATTTTTTCCCCCCTTATTCAACTAGATGACTTTATATGGACATTAATGGGGCATCTTAGTCAGTCTCAACTTTTGGACTACCTCCTTTAAAATGAAATTATTAGTAGATCCTAAATCAATTATATTCCTACATACTTTTCTTGATATCTTTCACTTGACCCTAAAAAGAGCCCTCATTTACTTATGAACATCCTTGGTAGGTTCTTTGATTAGTATCCTCCTAAGCATGATATTTTCACCTTGATTTGAATCTAAACTCACCTCTAAGTGTTTAGGAAAATCCTCCTCTTGCATATATGCTATCTTTTTCTCCCTTCATGAAGATTCTAGTTTGTTAGTACTCCTATAAGATGGGTCATCCAACTTCCCACAATTGTAACACTTTATGGAAGAAAAATGGGAACTTCTTCAAAATCCACCTGATCTTCTTCTTCTACCACTAGGAAAAATTCTACTTCTTCCATTACCACCTCTATTATTAGGTTCATGTACTTGTTCAAGAAACCTGGAGTCTCCTTGGCCTCTATTCTCATTTCTTCTTCCACTAGAACCTTCTCTATGTCTACCTCTAGAGTCTTTGCCTCTCCCTCTACCCTTAGTACTTGAGTCTTGTTTCTTTTTAAAAATTTCTTCCACTTTGATATCCATCTGATAATAGCTATGGAGGGTACTAAGTGTAAAGAGACTTAGTTTTTCTTGTATACTCCATCTAAGACAATTTAGATACCTGGCAACCTTGATGCTTCAACTTTCTTGCACTCTAGACCTCAAGCTTAGTTTTTTAAACTCCTCAATAGAGGCAAAAAATTCTAGCTCTCTCTATATGAGGTTTTTCCTCTTGTTGTGTAGTTGGATGTTATAATCTTCTGGAAGATAATTTTCTTTTACCTTAGCCACCATAGTCTTTCAATTTACTATTATATTTTTTCCTTTCTTCTCTATTTCTTCCTACAAGAACTTCCACTAATTTAATTCTTGTCCTCTTGTCCTTGATTTGGCTATCTTCACTTTTTGTTCCTCTATTACTCCATCACATTCAAAGTAATTTTCCATACCCTCAATCCATTCCATAATTAAAACAATATAGATATCAACACCCTCTGTTCACTTTCTTTGCATCCCTATTGAGTTTTTTTCCTTGTCGCTATGTTCCACCAACCTAGCTTTCCTTAGCTCCTCTTTTGTTTGAAGAGAGTAGTATGCTTAATAGATAGGAGGGGTTGTCCATAGAATTGGTTGGATGAGTTACTGAATGGTGCAGAGTCAGCTTGAGCCCTAATGGTCTCTCTCTTCCCTTTAGAACTCTAAGACTCTATTACTCCATCGCATTCAAAGTAATTTTCCATACCCTCAATCCATTCCATAACTAAATTTGTATCCATTCATCCCCTAAAGATAGTAATTTCTTCTAGTGCTTTTCCACATGTTGGCTTTAATGCTTTGAGAAAAGATTCTTTTGCTAATGGAGGGACTATTTTTGGTTCTATTTCATCTTCGATTTGGTTCTTTCCTTTGTCCCTATCCACTTCTAACTTCTCCTTCATCTCACCTGTAGTTTCAACAACTTCCTCTAGGTTTTTTCTCATCTCTTTGAAAACTTCCTCTAGAAAAATGTTCTTATCATTTTGTTCTATCAAATATCTTTCCAAGTCTACATTGGTCACCATGGTGCTCTCTCCTATCGATTCACTTACCTCTGACATGCTGTCTATACTACCCAAGAGGCTCTAATATCACTTTGATGGGGAGTTCTAACTACCTCTCAAGTGTTCTTCTAGCTCTATCTAAGACCTATTCTTTGGTCTTTATAGAGTACTTCACATTACCCTACTTAGAGATAACTTCTAGGATCCCTATCCCTTTTATAACTCTCCACCAATTTCAAACATCAACCATACCTCAACCTCAACCGATGTAGTCATGGGCTCAATTAGTCACTCTTCTTCCCAAACTCCTCTTGGGACTAGTAATAGGTTTCCCATCTATTCCTTTTTGGTATTCAATCCATCTTGATCCATTCTGATGGATCCTTACTTAGGTTTCCCATTGACTTCTTATTTTTCTAATTTTAGTTCTTATAGAATTTTTCTGCCAATTAGGCCTCCTTAAACCTAATTTCATGGTATAAATTTTAATTCCTCAAAGAAAACCCCTAACTTGGTTAGTGATTCTCACTAAGGTCTTTTTAGGCTTAAATATTTCCTAGTTCTTAGCCTCCCAAAGTGTTTGTACATAGGACTTATACACAACCCATATTTTTTAGGATTTCTATGACATGTGAACCAATCTAGGTTCTTGGCTTATTTTTTATGATCTATCCAAATATTATGCTATCATGCTTTTAGTATATTACCAAGGACACATCTTTTTTCATAATAATACCATATATTAGGACAAAGCAATAAATCATGCAAGCCTTCTTGATGTAGTTTTGCACAAACTCCTAGCTAGAATGCCTCAACACTCGCCTAGGGCTTAATGTTAAAATTAGTATCCCTAAAAACAATTAATCCAAAATCCATATTTATATTATTTAAAAATTCTCCTACTTTTTCCAAGAGGCCATGTTAGTTCAACCATGGTAACTCAAGTAGGAACCATATTTACAAAATTGGCTTTGAACCAAGTAGTAAATCAACAAAATAAAAGAAATTAGGAAAATGATAACAAACCTGAAAAAAATAAACCAAACCAATGCTACTATGGATAAATAAATAACACAAAGTGAGGTTTTAATGCATTATCTCATTCCTTTCAATCCATGGATGCCTACATGAAAGCTCTATTATTGAAATACAGTCAATTCTTTCTCTTCCCAATCCTCAGTTCATACAAGCTATGCACTAAATTTTGGGTTAAGCTTTGTATGACTTTAGATATTCCAACCCCTTGTGTTCAAACTCTAAGGTCATATTTAGAACTCTATTAGATTTAATTCCTAGTTTTTAGAAAAAATTGTATTGACAACTTTGCAAAGTTGCAAAGTTGTCATGAGCAACTTTTGCAACTTTTTACTCATTGAGAAATCTCTCTCCTAACTTGTATAACTCCTTCCAAAATCAACTCCTTGGATCCCAAAGGACTCAAAAATGACAAAAACAAAAGTGCCACTCCATTTTAGGATTTTGGTCAAACTTTGACTCTAAAGTCTAATTAAGCATGCAAATCACAAATTCTAACCATCCTTGACTCACACACACACACACACACACACATGCCAAATCAAACCTTGGGACATTATGACTAGTCCTTATTACATGGATGGTTGACTAGAATCATCCACGCCTCAAAAATATACTAGAACCTCAACAAGATTCTAGGGTGCTCCTAGACCATTGATGAAGAGGATTTGAAAAGAAGAGAATAACAACAATAACTATGGAGTTTTGATTTGGTATTCTTAGAATTTATATATTTTTCATTTGTATTTCCATCCCAAAGTGGGAGATTTTTAGCATGAATGGTGATGGTATTCCTTTGTGTTAGTATCCTAAGAATTGGATAGATAGATAGCATAATTTACATGTTACACTCATGATTGCATTTGTCATTGTTATCAACATATCATTATTTCTCTGAAGACTAGTAGAATAATAGACAAGGGTATGTGTAGGATCATGGTGTGCCAAAAAGTGGTGATGTGAAAAAAATAGAGTTTGAAGATGTCTAAAAGCACTTCAAAATCTACTTTGACTTTTTTCCACCTATCTTGGTACCAAACTTGGAAGGAAAGGCCAAGCCTTATTGAAGATCCGATTTGACTATCGGGTAAAGAACAGTTAAGGATAAACTTTATCTTATAAATTGATGCCATGGAAAAAGCCTATATAGAGAGTCAAATAAATGCAATAGTTATTCATGAATTATAGAGGAAAATGTACAGATAGAGTACCTAAGAAGAAATTTTTGATGTTTGGGTTGTATCTCCTAACAAAGATTGAATATTGATGAGAAAATTTAGAGAATGATAGAAGACACTTTGATGATGACATTGGCTAGTGTGCAAGGTTAGAGATCACACATGTGAGAAGTTGCGAAGACTGTGAACTAAAAATATTGTGGAATTGTAAAATGATTGTTTATCTTAGTGAGGTCCTATTATAATTATTTGGGAAAGGCTTAGGAAAGATTTTTTTTTTTTTTTGAGGATATGGTATAACGTAAGGTTACTTTTCTTGTTTTTATGTATATATTCAAGTAGAGACAAAGAAAGAAATAGAAGAGTATTTGATAAAAGCATTTAGACAATCAAAGGGATTATTAGATGTGAAGTTTGTGATTTGGTATTGAGATAAAGAGAAGAGGATTCATTGTAGTCAAGAGGATAGAGATAAGGAGTTCAAGCTATTCATTTCTATTATTTTGAAAGTAAAGATACGAGGGCAAGTTGGATAGTGATTTTGGTGGTCTTTCCCTGAAAATGTTTAGATATTCTGTCCTTCTACCTTCTACAACTCAAAAAAAGGGTTGACACAACTCCTAACAGAGTAAGAATCTTCTAATAAGGATTCAAAGTCTCCTAATAGGGACTAATATCTACTATAAGTATTTCATTGGATCCTAATAGAAACCATCCTCTGCCAAGAAACTTTTATATTAGTACAAAATTTTGTGTAACATCCCCAATGGGGTTTTCCCTCTTATCAAGAGTTTCTCTAGTTATCATATCTAATGTTATTGTGTGTGTGTGTGTGTGTGTGTGTGTGTGTGTGTGTGTGTGTGTGTGTGTGTGTGTGTGTGTGTGCGTATTCTTACAATTATTGATTATATTATTCACATAGTTAAGGACTAATACCATAGATAAATGTTCTAGTAGTTGGATAACTAATTCACCCCTCACCAATCTCCTAGTTATCTTGATGGACTTTACTTTCTAGCACTTACTTTGTCATTAAATATTAATAATCAGCTACCTTTCACTTGATAAGTAAAATCATTACCTAACTTAAAAGTTCCACCATCATCAATTTCTTCAAAAAATTTAAACTTACTTAAATCATGATTCATGTGATGTGATCATCGACTATCTATGATCCATGTATCATTCCTTGTAATATGTGAATTTTTTACTCTCATACATTTCTCCATTGGGATCTTCCTTCATAGAAACAAAAACCATCTCAACTGCTTCCTTCTTATAATTAGTATTTGACTAGATGTACTCTTAATTAGCTATGTAGCATGATTTGTCTCCCTTTTCTTTGTAATCCTTATTTATCCTATACTTGTGATCTTTGTTATTATTTATGTCACTCTTACTTCTGGTAGGATAGTTAGCTACAAAACTACATATTTTATTGTGCCTCAAAAAAATTAGGGGTAATTTATCTTTGAATTTACCCTTTTGTCTTGATAATTTCCTCACAATAAGTGCTTCAATATCATCTGTATCATCTTAAGATTCAGATTCAACTCCATCTTTGGTACTCATCTCTTTCTTTGAACTACTAATGGCTAGTGAAGAATCGAAAGCATTTCCAAGTGTACAACTCCCCAATTTCCTTAAAAGTGAAAATTAAATAGGTGTGAATCCCTATGTGCCTATAAATATAGAATCCCCCCTTCATTTGTTCATTCTTCTCTACAGATCTATGGATTGTGCACCATCACACCTTATAAGGTCTACAATCTCATAGTTTCTGCACCTTCCACTCTATGTAGATCCAAGGTAATGCATTTTGTTCACACTTATGCACCTAGCATAAATTCCTAGGTGCACAATTGCGAAACCTTTATAAATTCCCCCTTGATGCCCTAAAAAATGAACTTTTTAGATCTACATGATGCACAATTATACACCTTTCTCATTGCACAAATGCACAACTACACAAATGCACATATTCCCCTTTTGTCAAAACTTTACATCTATCTTATCCATCCACTTGTACACCTTGCATACTTGCATATATGTGTATGTGCATAGGTTCATAAGTGCACATTTCATTTTCTCTACAATTTATTTTAGAAAGTTTAGCCATTTTTGCATCATTTTTGGAGTCAGTAAGGGTGTTTCATGTTTCTGTTCAACACATTTCTTACAAACTACAATTGGAAAAATTGTTATGTTATCATTGATATCAAACCTTATTATTAAGGCAATTTTCTATCTAATTTCAATTTCCTATCTAGATAACTGATTAAAATGATTTAAGAAGTTGGACATAACAAAAGCACCTAGAAAAAAGGTACAAATATGAGAGGAAACTACAATGGAAACTTGATTAGTTAGAATTTGACAACATAAAGTGATTGTTAAATCATGCTACAAGAAGAAAAGATATTTGTACTATATCCTTGAAGAAGTTATCAAAGACTGAAAAAATTAATTGGATTGACCAAGCAAAAGAGAAGAATATTAAGGAACTTGAATTAAATGTTGACTAATGCTAGTGTTGACTGAGCCCAAATATTGTTTAAGTAGAAGTAGTGTAAACCAAGCATCATTATTGATTGAGTGTTAGTATATGTACCAAATAGAAATGTAAGTAGCATTTGATTAACCTAGTGGAAAGAGAGTGTTGGAGCACAATGTTGGTTGAGGGACAATACGTAACAATTTATGGGGAAAATGTGATTTCTAGCTGTTGTAGTTGATTTCTTAGAATATGTGAAGTGTGTTGAAAATAAGGAATAATGCATTGGATAATTTAATTTAAGGAAAAGGTTAGATGAGTGATCTAATGCATGAATTAATTTCAAGGAGTAGTTTATTGAAAAATAATAATAAGAAGAAGGTGAATAGATTAATTGTATGTGTTGAATTTGATCAAAACCCTAAGATCTACATTAGTTTGTAAATGGAAAAAATTAAAATTACCTATTTAAGGAGGTACAAGGGATGAACTAAGAAGAGGTTGGAGAAGTTGTTAATGCTATTGATGTGAGAGCTTAAGAAAGGAAGCTAAGAGATATTGAGAAGAGGTGAAGAGTGATTGCTCAAAGGGGTGTCAAGTGAATTAGAGTCTCAAATGACAATGAAGACCAATTAGAGGATAAGTATTTGAACTAAACTATGATCTCTATTTGTAAAGTGAGTTTTAAATGCCAGATCGAAACCTATTTTTACTTTCTAACCATTGCATCAATATTGAAACCCTTTAATCAAGGTTGACCTAACAATCATATGTAAATCCTTTATTCAAGGTGGAATTCTAATAGAGCATTCCAAAGTCCTCTAACAAGGCCACTCTTAAAAGGGTGATTAAATCATCTAACAAGGTCACATTTAATAGTATGTCTTGTAACCTTAAACATGGTTGACTCCTAATAGAACTCAATTCAAAATAGTTAAAAAATTGGTGACAGGTTACTAGTGTTTTTTCCCAAATTGGGTTTCCGCTTTAAATCCTAGTGTCAAACCTATGTGGATGTTATTTTTGATGATTTAGTGTGAATGTTTTATATTCTAAATTTTTTTAATTATTATAAAAATGGACTACTAGTTGATGTTATTGATAATCTACTATAGAGACTAAGCTATTAAATGATCATATCTTGATTAGTTAAAGTGTTTATTTATTCAATTGGTATATTTGGAGCCTGGATAATTAATTCCCCTTTCCCTGCTCTTAGTTAGTTTAAATTTTTTTAAAATTGGTATCAAAGCATTGGTTCTTGTAAATATAAAATTGAAGTTACTTGAAACTAAAGATCGAGATGTACAAAAAGGAGGTGCCAAGGTTGAACAAGGAGAACTTACTTGTATGATAGAGTTTGATGATACTCCATATGAAAGGAATTGGAGATGGTATAATACACTTTTTTGATAATGCATATGCATAGATAACAAATCTTTCTCTAACATCTCAATAAGTAAAGGAGAAGTAAGAACACAACCAAGCTATGTTGAAGATTGCATCAGCTATAATCTACAATGTGTTTGATGACATAAAGGCTAGAAAAATTCCAAGGATATGTGGGACACATTGTGTACCATTTGTGGACGAGATAAATATTTCTTGCGAGAAATATTAGAAAGCTTATGAGGTAAGTTTGATGAGATGAGAATGATGGAATATGAAAATATTGTTCAGCATTGTAGAAGAACCAAAGAAGTTGTAAATGCTATAAGATGAGGAAATGGAAATATTGATGATGAGACTATAACAATTAAGTTATTGAGAACACTTCCTCTGATATATGTTGTTAAGGTTTCTATAATATCAGAATAGATATGTACTCTTGATAAAAACCAAACTTTAGAGGGTGTGATTGGTAAACATTCTTCTTTTGAAATGTCAAATTTTGATGATTTCACTCTTACCATTTTTGAATCTTCTTTGAATTCATAATTGGTTCTTAGTAAGAAAGGAAAAGAAAAATATGTGAAAAGTGATAGTGATCCTTTTGATGATGAACTTGATGAACTTGAAGCACTGATGGATAGAAGACTTTCAAGAGTCTAACAAAAATACAAAGGTAAAATTCCTATCAAAGAAATCATGTAACAGAGCTAGTCATATTCATGCCAAATGCTCTCATAGAGAAGACAAGGATGAAAGAAGAGAAAACAAGTACAAAGTAAAAAGAGATATCCAAGACAATAGGAGAAACAAGGACTACAAAGAGAAAGGTAAGAAATATTATTTCATCGCTAAAGAATTAATTGATAATGTATTAGAAAGTAATGATGAAGAAGCTATCTATGTTGATATGGAAGAAGATTTTGATAAAGATGGGAAAACTACATTAATCTCATATGTGAGTAAAGGTGATAGGTGAATAGTTGATAGTGGTTTTCCACATCACATCACTAGTGATCAAGTAAATTTGAAACCATGGAACCATACAAGGGTAGTTGTGTTAAATTTGGTAACATGATGTACTATGTCCTGTAAAAGGTAAAGGATCTATAAAATTGATTGATAAGATATAGTATGATAATATTTGTTGCATTAAGGAACTTAACTATAACTTGTTGAGTGATTCTTAGTTGAACAAATTAGGATATAGAGTTGAATTCCATCATAAGAATGCCAAGATATTTGATGCTAATGGTGAACTAATTAGAAGTGGTTCATAAAATAAGAGGTAACTTGTTATAGCTAGATTTATCTAATAAGACTTTTTTTTACACAATATGAAGATATATGGTAATGGCATAAAATATTATGTCATGTGAACTTCTACAATTGGCTGTGTGCACCAAGATGGTGTACAATTTAGTGGACACCATAGAAAAAAACCAAAAATATCAATAACCTGATTGCATTATGAATAACCCAATCTAATTATATAAAATTTCAAAATGAGGCTAGGCTTTGTTACCAAGTCAAGCAAAAGTATATAAAAAAGAAAACCCAATTGGGTTTTAAAACCTGACTGGGTTTTTAAGAAAAAAAAATAGGCTCCACTCCAAAAGCCATAACTTTCACATCTGGACTCCAATTGACTTCATTCATAATGATGTTAAAATATATTTAAGAGATCTACAACATAATGCAACTAAAATAATATTAGGAAATCAATATTTCTTTGCCTTCCATTAGAATCAATCATGGTCTATAATAGGTAGTTTGTATTTTTCAAACATGGAGTGAATAGGTAGGTAAGAGTATTATCATAGTTTTTATATTTCTCACTCACTCATTCACTCACTATCTCCTAATCTCTCTCTTACTAACTTTTAACCTCTCTCATTCTCACACCAATTCCTAGACACTCTCTATATAACTCATAATCCTCTCTCTCTCTCTCTCTCTCTCTCTCTCTCTCTCTCACACACACACACACACACACACACACACACACACACACACACACACACACACACACTCTTATTCAAGTTGTTTAACTCTTAATATTTGTCTCTCTTACAAACTCCTATTATCTATCTAACTCATAATCCTTCAAACTCTCTCTCCAACATGCCCCAACCTCCCACCCCCTCTCCCCATCTCTCTCTCCCAAAAACACATGGGTAAAAGCACAAACCTGTCTCACCCATTTGTAAAGGAAAATGCTAACAAAAGTATAACTCTTCACCTTAAATAACATAAAACTAATATTATTATTTAGAATTTGAAAATAAAGTAACCTAATGAAATGTGTAGAAATGGATGAAGTTTAGGAGTTTAATTTTTAATAATTATTTGGAATAAGAATTGATGTATTTTCCTAATTTTTATAGATATTTTTTAGTTGGTGAAAAATGTTGAAAATTAGGGGTCTAGTTCCCACCACAAAACTATATGGAAATAAACTTATTTCCCTATGATCTCAGATTATGTTATATCTAACATATATAGATAGAATAATTAAAAATAAAAATTCACTTTAGACCTATATTTTATCTTTTATAATGATTCAAATTTCAACCCACCTAAAATTGATATGTTTCATGTCCCACCACATTTTTTAAAACAAATATATTTTAACTAGAAGAAACATTATGCATACTGAAAGAGGACTCACTCTTCTAGAATGCCGTATAATTTTTTAATTTTTTTGATATGATTTAACTTTTTTTCTTTCCCAAAATCAACATCTTTTCAAGTGTTCAAATACATTCTTGTAGAACATTTTAACTACAATATACTATATCTAATTAAAACACTATATGATCAATATGACAATATTCATGACTTTGAGCTCTATAAAATAGTTTTTATATGTTATTAAAAAAAAATCATAAAAATTAGTAAGCATTATTGAAATGTTAATTAAATTCTAAAATATTTTTATTTCCTTAGTAATTGGATACAAACTAGTATAAAACATGCATTTAATAGATATTTCCAATTACAAAAGTGTGAAACCATAAACAAATTTGCTA